>CBVK0100069322.1:0-14942 GCA_900067695.1 Picea abies
TTCGGCCTATGGTTGGGTGACAATATTGCTATATTATCTATGGTTAAATGAGCACACCTATTATTTCTAACACACAACTTTACAACAACCATTAAAACTTTAATTTCGATCATTTCAAGTCGAATTTGTCTCAACAAATTTGCAGATTGGTTCCATAGAATCTTTTATACAGTCCTAAGTCATTTAACTCGGATCTCACTCACGAATTTGGGGAATTTCACTCTAATTATTCTTCATTTTTCCACCAAATTCGCACAAACAAATCTGCAACATCGAATTTGACCAATTCATAGTTGTCTAGGCCCATACAAACCCGATGTTTGAACTTGAGGGATTTGATACCATAATGTAACATCCCCCAACCCAACTAAGGGACATTGCGGTGCAGAATACTCATCAAAATAAATTTTTGCTAACTAATTAATTCCCTGTAGCTTTCAACTACAAATTACACCCAGATTTAACTGTTGTTTATTACAATTAGTTACATGCATCTACAACACTCTAAATTAGACATGAAATGCAACTAAGAAAATCAACACAACAACATATAAATCATTCTCAAATAAACAGAGTTCATGCACATCACTTTAACTCATAAATGCAAGACATAAACAAGTAAAACACTTATCTTTTAAAATTGTTGTGGAACCAACTTCCTAGGACAGACGTTCCACCCAACCATAGATTGATCGTTTTAACTCACAACTTAGAAAACTCACAACCCACTAATATTCTCCTACAACTCTCTCGATTTTCCACTAGCTCTCTTCCTCTTGACCTGCCTAACCCAAGAAATGTACCCCTTCATTGATCTTAATCCCTTGAGCATCCCATTCATTTATCAAGGTCTCCCTGGCATAGGTAGCTAGGAATCTCTCAGCTAGGAACTCAAGGGAGCCTGATGCCAGGAAAAACTTCCAACAACAACAACAAACACTTGTTGATTTAGTACAACTCACACATGAGTTCACTCTTCAATATTGGCAACCTGACTCTTTAGTCTTTAGCTCCAATACGCTCCAACTTGCTCTAGAATTCGACCTCCATGGATGCACAAACTCCAAGCTCTTTTTCTTTCTCTCTACTTGCTCCTCATGCACCAAATTTGACTAACTAAAACTATTGTCTCAACCCATACAAATTTCCTCTCCTTTTGTTTATTTTCTTGACTCACACACTTCCCCAAGATGATTGTACTCATCCCCCATGTGCCCAATAACTTTAGGATGTGGCCACTCACACCCACCCTCTTACATGTATTCAATGATTAGATTTGGGAACACTCAACTAGAAATTAGAAGGTTCATATGCAAGTAGTAAATTTAGGAAAATGGGTTGAATTAATATACATGGGTAATTCCCCCTTGGATCCCTCTTGGCCATTATCCTAGACCCTCCCCTCTATTGTAGATTAATTCAGCCCCCATCTCTGTCCATGTCCCCTTAGTAGATGACATCACATTTTATTATTAAAATATAGAATACAATTCACATATTACATCACTTTGGTTGTAGCCACACATTATATCCACATTAAGCATAAATTAAACAAGGGGCATTACAATGAAACTTTTAATACATTCAATACTTATAATGTATAATAATATACAATTGGAAGAAGAATGAGTCATTAAAACTACAAATAAGAAAAATGAAGTGTAATTCCAAATATAATCCCTTTTAATATTAGAAGTTCCACTAAGCTAAATTTAGGAAACATGCAATAACTTAGGAAACATTATATTGTAGTTGAACTATTTTCTAGTCCAATTACTTTTATTTTAAGTGGGATCGCGATAAGGAAAATATATTAGTGATACTTTCTAATTATATTTTAATATTTTTCAAGAGTTTATGTATAGATTTGTAACTTTTTAAAAGTTGAAAAGGGTAATTCATAATATTTAAATATTTTTCTTTATTTATTTTTGGAAAATTTTACAAAGAAATTCAAGGAATGTTTTCTGATATTTCTGAATGACATTTCTAGTAAATTTGTTGACATAGACTAGTGTACGTTATCAAATATATTTGAATTGGACACCTATTGACATATAACTAGACAAATGCATAGAAACATTGACAACGATCGATTGAGTTATCTCCCTAGGATTAAAATGTTGAGGTGTTTTCAACCTTGGACAATGGATCTAAAATAGGTTGTGCTATATACTTGAAGGTTATAATAGTTTTCTAGCTTATCTTCCCCTTGTGAGGAAAGCAATGATAACTCCCAAGGTTAGTCTAGACATGCATGAGTCCATAAATAGTTCACATTGGAGTCTTTCTAGATGTCCACAATGACCAGTGTGCTTGAATCAACTCTATGATTTTCATGGATAACCCAAAGGGACTTGATGGAATTTGATTTTGAGACCTCCATGAACTTTTTCATAAGAGCATATACCAACTGAGATAACCCTTGAGGCTTAAAAAATATAATAGGGATTTTCAACCCTAGATAATGGGTCTAAAAGAGGCTACATCATATACCCAAAGTCCATAACATTTTTTTATTCTATTTCCCCCTATGGGGAAAGCAAAGATAACTCTCAAGGTTAGTCTAAACATGTAGGAGTCCTCGAAAAATTAATATTTGAGCCTTTCTAGATGTCCATGAGATTTAGTATGCCTAACCCAATCATGTGCCTTTTACAAGTAAATCCCAAGGGTCTTAATGAGATTTGACCCCGAGACCTACTTCAAATTTGGCACAAAAGCATGGTTATTGATCAAGCTAACCCTTGAGGCTAGGTAGAGAAATAATTTAAACGTATACTAGATGAGAAAATGATACACAAAAATCATTACAATAGTTTCCTATAAAGTTCATCACATCAATATAAAATTCCACATTTACCAATGAAATATCTCTTTAGTATCATGATTTCACCACAAATTTTAAACCTTCTGCTAAAGAGTGGTTCAAATAATCCCATGTCACATGAACCAAAAATACCAAAAATGTTTGTTATTTTTATAATGACCATATTTAATTATGAGTTGATGCCCAATTGAAGGACCTGTTCATCAAAACCATCATCACCAACATACTTATGTTCATGGGTTTTTTTGTTGTGAACCCATGTTCAAATCTTGTGGAGGACATGTTTAAGTGATACTGCCAAAAATGTGATATGTACCATGTTAATGCCATGCATAATTCATAGCTCCTCACCCCAAAAAAATACATTTATTAATACAAAAAGAAAATCATACTCGTCTTAATCATTGGGAAAAGGAACTGCTAGATGATTTATATGTCTAAATATTGTTACATTTTATTATCAATCCAAAGTACGTAAACTTGTGAAATGCAAACATAATATGTGTAGAATTAGATTAATTGTAGTATGACCTATCAAGAATGATTAATGTTTATCCTACTTATGAAATCAATTGCATTAAATAAATGGAATGAAAGACAAATTCATCATTGGTTTATACCTTATTATATCCATGAGTGTTGTAAATCAGGTTGTACTTAAGTATTCAATCTTCAAGATCTAAAGCTTCTACAATAATATTCCATTTGGTATATTTTGGAACATAATTCAATGAATTCATATTTAGCTAGAATCCAAAGAGATAAATGAAATCAACTACAGAAGTGAAATACACCACACTTCCTAAATCGAAAGCAACCTTAATCACTCCCAGAAAAGATCAAATACTTGAACATTGATCATTCTACTGAGACCCTATGTCACCAAGTTATCTATTGACATGATTTATGCACTTCTTATTTCCATGAACGACTGCTCTTGTTATTAGCAAGCTTTAATAGAATGAAACACACTTGCATAAAGAAAAATAATCATTGCAAAAACAAAATACTCTTGTGATGAATAAATAAAACACAATCTACACTAATCATCTCTCCATCCTTCTAGAGCAGGCCCATACTCTATAGAATAGAGAATTGATGCTAATCTAAAGTATAGTGAAATTAATCTAATTTCAAACTACAAAAATTATAAATCTACAATATACAACGAAACAAGAACTTATAAAATCATATTTTATTCCATAATTATTTCGACAGCACTCTAAGAGTCCCCTTAGGGAAAAGGCACTCTTATTTATCCATAAACTTGCTTTAAAACTGAAATAACAAATAATGAATTCAAATCCACTAATTTTTCTTGTATCCACAAGTTTCTCATGTGGTTACAACCATTTGCTAAAAAATAGCAACTAAAAATCAGCTCATAATATCTTCCAAGATCTTCACAACTAATCTCATCAAAAGCTCCAAGATTCTTCAATATCCAAGATATTTGAATGATCGTCCCAAATCCTCAGCGAATATTCAATGGTTGAAGAGGACATTTGAATTTGGTTGTACAGATTTGGAGAAAGTGGTAAAAACTACATTATTACGGGAATTTCCTTTTTCATGCAATTACTAGATTTGTCTACCCCTTTTCTTGTAATCACTAGAAAACTAACACAAATTTGAAAGATAAATGAGAATTTTTTATTTTTATAATATTTAATCATAAATTCACTCAAAATACTAAAATAAATGCATTGGAAAATATTGAGCTTAATCCCACATATAAGCATAAAAATGGAGTAAAATAGGGTTACAGGAAAGTGAAAGAGGATAAAAGTCAAGGAAAACAAATGTGGAAAGATGGTAAAATGATGTGAAAATATGATCATTTTTGCGACTCAACATGAACTTCAAGAAATCACCCCACGAAAAATATCACCCTTTCATGATAGGAGGTGGGTGGGGCAAAGTATGCTTTTCTCCAACCTTCCTAGTGGAAAAGTCCAATGTAAAGCATCACTTCTCTATTTCAATGTGGTTCAACCTATAATCAATTAAAATTTATCTAATGAAGTGAATGTGAATGCCTTACTCTTAGGAAACCATGACCTTAGGCAAACACCTCATTGTTGAGGTATGCAAAAAAGAGTAACTACCAAAATAAACATAAATAACACATGGATGCCATGATATTAAAACTCTTCACACACATTAATAAGACGATAAATGAGATGAGAAATGATATGAACCATATTAAATGAGTGTTAAATATTTGAATTATTAGGTTTTGGGTCAATCTTGAATTGCAAAGCAAAAATATAGATAAACATTGAAACTAATAAATTTACAAACTTAACAATAACTTTTTATAGTTATTATTTTTTTAGAGGTCATGTTTAGTGGTTAGTTTTACCCCCAAATTAAAAAGTGGTGATATCAATATCACCTTTTTTGGGGGCTCGTTAAAATTCTGCCTTATTTAAAATCACAACTTTGATAATCATATAAAAACATCAAAATTAACTCTTGAATAGAAAAATGATGTTATCAATAACATCACTTTTTTTTTAATTAAAATTACAATTTAATTAAAAATGTAACCTTGACAACCAATATCATCATAGATAAAAAAAAAACTCATAATCGGCTTCCAAATCATTACTTGAGAATTTATTTATTAATTAATTAATTTTAAATTTACATTAAAAAAAATCGCAAACAAATTTAAAAAATGAAAAAAAATTTTAAAAAATCATAACTAAATAAAATAAAATAACCCCAAAAACAAAATTAAAAAAAAAAATAATAATAATAATAATAAATAAATAAAAAACAAAATAAAATAAAAAAAACTAAATTGAAACTAAAAAACTAAAAACAAAACAAAACAAAAGAATTAAAAAAATAAATTAAAATAAAAGAATTGGAAATTATGGGGGACGATGATTCCAGGAATCATGCCTCCCCCTCTATCCACCCCCATGCCCACTCCATTTCCACTCCCCCCACCCATAAATTTTTTTTTTTTAATTATTATTATTATTTGGATTATGAATTTTTTTTTATAAAAAGGTGTTTTTAAATTAAAAAAAAAAAGTTTATATCGTTTATTTATTTTTAATATTAATTAAAAAATATAATTATTTAATAAATAAATTTTCAGGTAACAATTTAGGAGTCAATTTAGAGTTTTTTTAAATCTACAATGATATTAGTTGTCAAGGCCATAATTTCAATTAAGTCATAATTTTAATTGCAAAAAATAAACGGGTGCTATTGGTAGCATCACTTTTTTATTTGAGGGTCAATTTAAAGTTTTTGTCTAGTTACCAAGGCCATGATTTCAAACAAGTCATAATTATACCCCCCCACCAAAAATAGTGCTACTAGTAGCTATGGGTTTTTTGGGCCAAAGTTCTTGTTTTGAGGTCACAGTTCTTGTTAAGTAGCTAACTATATTTTAGTTCAAAAGATTCATGTTATACGTTAGTTGGGATTAAGAATGCATTGTATCTATATGTTGGGTGTCTCAAAGAAAATAACGAGTTAAATCTTGCCCATGACAACCTTATGGAGCATAAATATGTTCATACAAATAAATATTGAGTTGATTTTCATGCTTAATCTTATGTTATGAATACATATATTTCAGTGATAAATTTAAAATTTCTATGAATGAAATAATTGTTGCTCAAAATAGCTATGACATGCATTTTTTTTTCTTTGTTGATTGTTATGTGTGTTGGAATTCTAAAAGTCTTGGAGGTGCCTTAGGATAGTAAAAGGAATGATTAGACATTGTTGTCCAAGATAGCCAACAATGATACAAAGTTGTAGTGAAGAGAATGACATTGAAGGTGCCTTGGAAAAGGAAGACGTGTAGTAGTGTTGAAAATAAGAAAACACCAAGGGAAATGCTATAATAGGGTGTGCGGATGTAATATATTGGTTTCAACCCTTTGAATCTTTCAAATATGATTATGTATATGTTGTAAGTGAGGCAAACATGCACTTTTCATTACTTTATTTTTCTACATAACATGAGGTAGAATTGCCATGGGAATTTGAAAATTTGTAAATATTATTTTTGAAGATTAATAAAATATACAAGGAAGAGCACCTAAGGGGATATGAATTCAACAGAGGGGAAATGTAAGGGGGTCCAAGGGGTTGGCCTCTATATTATGACCTTTCCATCTCCTAAATTTTATGTGAATATCCCATTGTCTCTTCTCTTTTTAATGTTATGTTCAATTAAATTAGAAGCCTAGTAAGGGAAGGAGAAATATGAAAAAATTAAAGAAAAGAAAAAGAGAGAGAACTTAAGAACTCCTATGCTAAAGTGGCTACCTACTATATTGAAACAACCAACTCCTACTTTCATGTAATCAAGAAAGGAATGGGAGGAGGTTCTTCACTCACACACCATTCATTTTTAGAAGTGGAAAAATTGAATTTGGAGAGAGTCTTGTGAAAACTAAACTTCCTGAAGAAAAAATGTGTATTTTTATGTAGAAAAATCAATCCAACTTTTATATGATCCATGGAGATATGGAAGAGGGAGTATAGTGCAGAAAAATGGACCAAGATATAGTAGGAAGACATCCTCTTAAATCCTTTTACATTACTAGCCTTTATGAGTTTTTCAAGGATAAAAAAATTGTTGTCTAAGAGGAAAAACTATGCTTGAGATCAAATCTAAAATTAGATAGTGATTGGGATTTTGCTACACATACTGAAGAGAACAAAGATGAAGCGTATTCCTGAGGTAGTAGGGAGCAAAGAAGGGAGTTTATTCCTTTTTTGTATGGGGTAGTAGAGTAAGTGCCAAAGCTAGTTTGATTGAAAGATTGGTTCAAGAACTCAATGGTCTCCTTCTTGGTTGATCTCGGACGTTGTTGGAATGGGAAAAATGATTGGAGAGTCTTGAACTTGTATTCTTTGTCTTAGTGATCTCATAGCCTAGTAAAGGGGTGGTATCCATAGAAGATATCCTATGGTTGGGAGGAAAATTGCTCACACTTGGTCAATTGCCTTGGAACTCAACTTGTGAAAAGAGATAAGTTATTTCTCTTCTTTTCTTTGGTTACAAAATATTTCTTTTATGATGATGGATATAAATTCATTATGGATTGTGATAAAATGCTATGAAAGTCGCATAGTTGTTATTGAGTTAATGGTTGTATCTTTAGGTTTCATTCCAAGTGTTTGCTTAAATGTTTCAACAAAATTTTATGTGATTTTGGGTATGTAAATTAAGATAGGCCTACAATGATTTGTCTTTATCTCAAAATCTATAATCTGGGTCAACATGATTTTTGGTACAGAGACTCTAACTCTAGACATATATTTGAAAAAACTCATAAAATATTTTAAGAACTAAGATCATGTTTTCATAGATATCAACAATTTATTATTTTTATGTAAGATTTTCCTTTGTAGCTATTAATTTCAATGGAAGCTAACCTCTACTTTAGAGTGATTAGATTCTTAGTGTGTTGATGATACTTAGTGTTAATTTCAAGTATAGATGTGAATTCATTCCAATTCTATTTAAGCTAATTATATTCTTGTACTATTAAAGGTTGAAGCCATAATCCTTATAAGTAAGTGTGTGCAACATGTTTGACAATGGAAGCTAACCTCTACTTTAGAGTGATTAGATTCTTAGTGTGTTGATGATACTTAGTGTTAATTTCAAGTATAGATGTGAATTCATTCCAATTCTATTTAAGCTAATTATATTCTTGTACTATTAAAGGTTGAAGCCATAATCCTTATAAGTAAGTGTGTGCAACATGTTTGACAATGGAAGCTAACCTCTACTTTAGAGTGATTAGATTCTTAGTGTGTTGATGATACTTAGTGTTAATTTCAAGTATAGATGTGAATTCATTCCAATTCTATTTAAGCTAATTATATTCTTGTACTATTAAAGGTTGAAGCCATAATCCTTATAAGTAAGTGTGTGCAACATGTTTGACAATGGAAGCTAACCTCTACTTTAGAGTGATTAGATTCTTAGTGTGTTGATGATACTTAGTGTTAATTTCAAGTATAGATGTGAATTCATTCCAATTCTATTTAAGCTAATTATATTCTTGTACTATTAAAGGTTGAAGCCATAATCCTTATAAGTAAGTGTGTGCAACATGTTTGATAAAATATTTCAACCAATTGTTTATTTCCATAAGTTGATTGTAACATGTTTGAGGAATTAGGTACACAAATAATCCTTATAAGTAAGTCCGTGCAACATGTTTGATAAAATATTTCAACCAATTGTTTATTTCCATAAGTTAATTGTAACATGTTTGAGAAATTAGATACACAAATTGTAATAGGGATTGCATTATGTCTTAAATGAATTCATTTTGTTTATGAATCTAAGCATTACATAAGTTCTAATAACTAAGGTTTTGAAGAGCCACTTTACACCCTTACTTTAAGTAGACATGCTTTATTAAATGCAAGGACAATGCATATATCATGCTTGTCAATAGATTCTATAATGTAAAATGGAACAATAGTCCTCTGAAAGTATATGTTGGTTATTATTGCTATAAATGTTGAAAATGGGAATGGATCCTTATTGATTATAATTAAGAAAGTCTTAACTCAAGGAATTGATAGATGATATATTTTCGTGGAATTATAACGTAAATTCATTAAAAGAGATAGCTATAAGGTTTCCCTTTTTATTAGGTAGGATGCATTATTATTGAACTTAAGGTTAAGATAAAAAATAATGTAATAGGCCCACGACATAACAAGACATTTGTCCTTGGATGTGTAAACTCTCACAAAGAATGGAATGCATACAAAGGGATACACATGATCCTTGGCAAAGAACCTAGTGAGAATTAAGTATATATCAAGTTGAATTTTATATTAAAAAATATATGATTCCTCTTGGATTGGCTTCATTGACATAGCGCTAAGGGGTATAACAAACTTTCCCTATAAAGGTTTTATGGTGTTTTGTGTAACTATGCATATGTGAATGATGAGGTAAGAAGCCTTTGAGTTAATGTATTTCTTTCTTATGTTTATAAAATTCTAGAGGTGTGATAATTCTTTTATCTAATCAATGTTTATGATGATAAAAACATGATATTAAATACTCTAAACCCTAATCCTTAGGATTTTCATTCTTGAAATGGACAGAACCCTCCATATAGGATATTTATGAGATTGTGGAGAAGATTTATGAACATCAGATAGGGATTTAGTATGCAAAATTAATGATTATGTTCATGGTGATTTCATAATAACTTAGTATATAGTATGCTATGTTGTGTATCGTAAATGTTAGTGATAGTTTCTAATTAATTGGGAAAAATGGAAAACTTATTTTTTGTTGACTGGAGAGAGTACACATCTAAACATGACATTCAAAATCTGAAATAATGCCAGACATTTTCATTGTATACATAAGATGAAGGGTTTATTTTTAATATTGTCTTATATTATTGAAATTTGTTTCATACATCACTGTCATCAATGAATTATTAGACTAGCAAACCTTATCTTTCAATTAGAGAAAATTTGAGGTAAAAAATGGGCCCCAAAACAAAAAATGTGCTATCAACATTGATCTTAAAAGAACCCATAGGATCCAAGATGATGTCAACCATAAAGGTAAATAGTTTTCGAGGGAAATAAATAAATGAATAAAAACTACTTTTTTTAATAGTGTTTTTGACTTATCTCCTTATAGTTTTACTCAAACTTCAAGTGTAAGCACTCAACGAGTGCCTACACTTGAAATTTGAATAAAAATGTAAGGAGATAAGTCAAAAAAATGATTTAAAAGGTAATTTTATTTCTTTCCCTTTGAAAATTCATAACTTTTATTTTATTATTTTAACTATTGTTTTATTATTTTCCTTAAAAGGTCCACTTTAGACCTCAAAATTTCTCTAATGAATGTTGCTATTGAAGATACATTACAAATTGGTGTCAAATCCATTGGTTGTAATATTAGGGGAAAAATGGGCTCACAATAAATGAATGCCGATAGTTTTTTTATGCCATGTTAAGCTAACAAGTTATTCTTGAATAAGTGAGACTAGTTATTTACTTTGTACTCATAACTTTATGAAGTTATTGATTGGAGAATGTTTTATGACCATTACGAAGATTCCTAAAAGTTGATATAGGTGCTTGCATTTTAATATGAATTGATATTACCATCAAAACTTAATAGTGTCCACCTTTTGGAAGTTTTAACAAGCATAAATGTTACGCATTACTCATTGCTATCTCCAGTGGCATGTTGAATAATGGAGGATAAAAACCTTATTGATTGATTATCCTTATCCTTATTCAATGCATATGGGTTTAAAGGTATTAAACTTGTTCCTAAGGATTGCCATCATTAAAAGTGAATATACCTTTCATCCATGGTGTTGTAGATCACTACTGAGATGAATTTGTTTTAGGGTTGTTATGAAGGAGTTCAATTGATGTTAAAATAGTCATCATTGGTGGTATATTGGTATTGGTAACAATACTTAGCTATAACCTCCCTTGAGATTCATGTATGCATTTGAATGAGTAGATCTCTTATTTATGTAGAGTGAAGTTATTATTCATGAAGACCATTGTATATGTTCATTAATAGAAATGCATGTCTATTGGTATGAATGTGTAGATGGGTTTAACTATGAAACAATAAAGTTTACTTGTTATGATTTAGGTAATTCCATTGTTACCTAATTGTCTTCATCTTGAAGGTTATGTTATGTTGTGTACTTTGAATGCTAGTTTTGACTAGGCTATGTCATATTTAGAATGAACAAATATGAAATGATCATATAACAAGTGTGCAAGAGTGTTATGTATGACATGGTATAAGGCATATTTTTTCTTGTTATTAATTTCCATATGAAATAGATAAACATATTTTAAGTATAGCTTTGAAACTTTCCATGTGAATGATTATGATTTTTTATATAAGAAACTGAACTTAAGTTTGAGATGAAGTTAGTATGAATTGCCACTAAATCATTGAAAGGATTATGTAGATAAGTTAGCAAAGCCATTGGGTTTGAAAAAATAATTTAGGGTTTCATTCTTGATTGATCCTCCACTTAATATAGGGAAATGATATATGAATTGGCTCGTCTTGATGATGTTAATTATTTCATGAATAAATTAGAAATGACCTTAGTTAATGGTTTTGATTGAAAGGTATAAGAGTACCACCAATTTGAATGATATTATGTCATTATACCTTGGATTGGTGATCTGAAATGGATCTGGACCAATGAATGGGTGTAAGAATCAATACTTGCAAGATTAAATTGGAAATTAATGAAGGTCAATAAACTTTGTAAAGCGATGTAAATTTGAAAGTCGAATAAAAAAAAATAAGAATGTGAGAGGAAAATAGAGAATAAAATGTAATTTAAAAAATGAACAAGAGAAAAGGTTGATGAATGGGAAATGAAGAGTCAGGGTTGTTGGCCTTTCCCCTACCCCCCATCTCCCCCTATTTCTTCCCTCTCTCTCATTTGCAATGGGTCTTTTTCTTGGCCATGGGAGAAAGAGGAATAATAAGTCATGAATGCAGTGTAACCATAGATTTCCACAATGAAAAGATTGAGCCCCATTCGAAGCTGGTTTTC
The DNA here is from genome assembly GCA_900067695.1 of Picea abies. Classification (NCBI taxonomy): domain Eukaryota; kingdom Viridiplantae; phylum Streptophyta; class Pinopsida; order Pinales; family Pinaceae; genus Picea; species Picea abies. The sequence goes on from CBVK0100069322.1 coordinate 12,415, forward strand.
CCATTTGGGTTTCCAATGTAAAAATTATAATTCCATTGGTGATTGCTTGTGCTTGATTTCATTATGTTGAAATATTAGTTGATGTTTACTTCATTTCCGAGATGAGATATGGATTCATGTGTGTTTTAAATGGTTGATTGTAATTAAATTCTAATGGAAGTGAAGAACCACAACCACTCTCCAATGTCCATTATCCATTTCCCATCGAAGTTGAATACCGATCATGGCTATTGAAATTTGTTTTTCAGTCGAATTTACATTGCCTAGGAATCTAAATTATTTTCTAAGGATTTTCTTTTATCTGCATGGACTATAACTCTCTCTCCTTTTGTTATACAATTATTTTCCACTTGATCACTTGATGGGCATCATCTAGGGGTTAGAAGTTTGAAACACTGAATTATACCACTTTTCCCCTGAGTTTGGAATACCTTTTTTACGTGGTCATTGGTTTCCCTTTTACAACCTATGACCAAAAAGTGTTGGTCACTCCTTGTCCTCTTGTAAAGGGAGACCGATCACTCCCTACAAGAATGCAAGGAACAATCATGTCTGTTACTACCTTTTTAGGATTGGTTTCATGAGATAAGATTGAACCCCAAATTCTTCATGGTTTGACCTCAAGAAGATTTTCATCTTGGGCATGGAGATCTTATCCAAACTACCCTTTGATCTTATCTCTACTATCCTATAAATAATAGGGGTCTCTCATGGAAAAAAGAGGGGAGTAAAAAATAAAGTAAGTTTATGCGAACAGATTAATCACGAAGCTTGGGAAAGGAATCTGGTTAGAACTTCATCAATTCATCAAATTGTAAGTTGTTTCATTTGATTAATAGAAGATGCATGTGACTTTCCCTCTTATTTGATTGTATACGATTACATATCTTTGAAAAGAATTAGTATGTTCATGTTATATCATTATATCTATTATAAATCTATACATGATACGTTTGATCGTCTGAAAGGATTTTGTTTGTGTCTTCATGTGTGTAGAACCACGTTGACAAGAGCGAAATACATCTTCGAGAAAGAAAACAACAAAGGAGTGAGCAGGGACAACCATTAGGTGACTGTGTAAGGTCTTTATTCTATTCAGTTATAGATTATTTTTGTGTATGATTTAGATCTAGGAAGGACCATATTTTGTATCTCTATTCTATCTTAGGTCTAGGGAGAGCCTAAGAGAGGTAACTCATGTAGGGTGGAAATATCCTACAACACCCTGGGCAATGAATTGTTCATTAGATGATTAATTTCCCTTGCTAGTAGATTCCTTCATTTTCCCATCGACTTAACTCCCTATGGTTGGTTTGAATACCATTGGGTCAAATTTTTTAGTGCTGGGGAATTTAAATTAATTTCTAGGTTCAATTTAATATTGTTGGAGTGTATTAGCACTCCCACAGGCTATATGTCTTACTTCTGGGTGAATTTCCTCTTTACCCAATTGTAATTTCGTTTTCCTGGAGCAATTCCTCATTCCTTGGGTTGATTTAGAGGGTCGTACATTCTCCCACACGATGTATGAATTATTTGGACTGAAACTCACTTATTCATCAATTACAATTTCCCTCGGGTCGATTGGATATCCTCCATGTTGAATTTCTTGGATGAGTCGATATTTTTTTTACCTTTGTTGCAACTTAGTTTCTTTGCTAGTCGATTTGCATTGCTAATAAACTTATGTTATACTCGTGGATGATTTTAATTTTTCCAGTCGACTTAATTCTTTTACAGGTCGACTCACTCTCCTAGTCGACTCATTACCCATTCAATGCTACTTCTAATGGGTCAGATTTACTTAGCCTAGTCAAATTGCTTTTGTTTGGATGGGCCACCCTATTGCTAGGCATTTCTAGATGATGTGGGATGTATTTAGAAGTGGTTGGGAAAAATTCTACTTTCCTAATGCATTTTTAGACATGGTTGGGCGTATTTAGAAGGTTCTGGCCAAATTTAGATGATGTTGGGTTTTTTTAGAGTTTGGTGGGACATTTTCCTTCATTGTCATTTTCCCAATTCACCCTTCATACATTTATTTCTTACCCAATTCTCCCTCTAATCCTTTATCTCCACTTCCAATCAACCTGTTGGAATCCCTACATGTTTTTGCTAGTTTGAAAGACAAACAACACTTCCTGTAGCTTCCTTCACCTCATCCTGTAAATATTACTATTTGGGGGTGATTATTGGATTATAAAAAGACGCTTCATTGTTCTTGTTTTATTTTTATCTTGCGTTTTCATGCTTGATTCATGACTGAAAGCATGAATCAAGCATGGGAACTTAATTTTGTATTATATCCCTATTCAAAGAATGGTTTTTAAAGGTTCCTTGTGCTTACATCTACTTCATATTTCTTACTTGAATGATTTTCCTTTCGAGTTTAACTAATATCGATATATTACCCATGTTGATTTGCATTTGGACTGTAAGCTTATTTATTTGAATCGTTTGTAAATCAACTATAATGCAAAATATCGATTCACATTTTGATTGTAAAAACATATCCATTCCAACCCTTT
>CBVK0100069323.1:0-14941 GCA_900067695.1 Picea abies
ATTGGGGAGGTATAAGGGGTTAGAAAACCACTAAAACAGCAAGCAAAACCAAGAAATATATTGCAGTCCATTAGAATTTCATCTTCAGCAATCAATTACAGAAGTTTGCCAAGTGTTTGACGAAAGTCCCACACCAGATTAAAGGAGCTTTTCCACTTTTACAACTTAGAATATTTCATAAACTTAGCGTCTCCTCAACTAGTATTTATATGTGAGGATGGTGCCTCACTCACTCATCTAGTGCGCATATCTTGAAGGCAGTTGCAGGAGGAAGGAGAAGAGAGGCGCATGCTCAGTCTTGGTCTATCTTTGGTGTTTTGGTCTTAGTCTTGGCATTGTAATGGCAATCTATTATTGAGGAAGGTTTTGCTGGGTTTTCTCCCCCATGAGGGTTTCCCAGGATAAAAATGTTGCGTACCTTGTGATTGTGTTTCTTTCAAAGATCCTCTTTATGATGTTGTTTTGGAAATGCATTGAATGCTCATGTAATTTGGAAATAGCCTAATAACAACAGTAAAAACTTAACAAATAGGGGAGCTCTCTTTCCAGCATTTTGGTAGGGTTTAGAAGTTAGGTTTTTTTTATAAAAAAAATTGAATTTTGCAAGTTGAGGCTGTGCAGGTGGGGTCCAGTACCTACTTGGCCGAATAGGGTCGGTTTGGTACCAAACCAGCTGAGTCATGCTTTGACTCGACCAGTTTGATACCAAACCGGATCTCCAACCAAGCAGATAGCGGAGTCAATACGGTTGGTAGTCAACTCGGCGAAGTTGACCAAGTCCGAGTTGACTTGGACTGCTTTTAAAAACTATGATCCCACTCATTTTCTACTAATGCCTTAAAACGTTTTGAAGCAATCAAAATCTCGTGATTTAAATTTTAAGAAGTACACCCAATTTTTTCTTGAATAATCATCTATAAAAGTAAGAACATATTTGCTCCTCCTATAGATTTTGTTTTCATGGCACTGCAAAGGTCAACATGAATAAGTTGAAGTACCTAGCTAGCTCAAGTTGCATTCTTCAAACTTGACTCTGTGTTGCTTTTTTCCAAACTAATCTTCACATGCACCTCGTTCTTCTTGAATTTCTAGAAAACTTTGAACCATACTCTTCTTGTTCAGCAAATTAACATAAAAGGAATTGAGAATCCCGTATCTCTCATGCAATGGCTGATTTTTGGATTCTGCACTTCAGAGGAAAGCCTACACTACTATGCCTTCAAATCTGTACAAATTATTTGTCAAGACACCTTTGGCTATCACTATGTTATTTTTATCTTTATTAAGGATTGTTTTTCATCAAAACGAATTATGTAATTTCCATCTGCAATCTGACTGATTGAAAGTAAATTTTGTGTTATGTCAGGTATATAAAGAACATTCTTAATTTTGGTTGCCAGAAAGTTTCATAGGTATCACAACTTTGCCTTCCACTTTATGGGAACCGACATCTCCAATTGCAATGCTATCAACATTACAACTTTCAATTTTGGAGAACCACTCTTTTCTGCCAATCACATGTTTGGTGGCCCCTGAATCTAGATACCAAACACCTTGGGATGCATCTAAATGAGTACTCAAAAAGAGAAAATCATTTTCTTTTTCTTAATAAAAATATTTCTATTGCTTCCTCTACCTCTTCCTTGTTTGTGTTTGTATTGGATTTAGTCCTTTGTTGATCCGTTTGTTTCTTTAAACACTTGTCGTCAGTGTGACCACAATTTCCACAATAGTTACAATGTTTCTATGAATTATTTTGAATCAAACTGGAACTGACGGGAGACGTACCTTGTGCGAGGAGATTATTACCTCCTCTTCCATTACTGCAACTACCTCTTCTGCCTCGGACTTTGCCTTGGCCTCTACCATGGCCTCTTTCACTAGATTGAAACACTCTTTTCTGTTGTTTGATTACCACCTGCATTCAATCTACACTCCTCCTGTTGAAGCATCTTTACTACTTCATACTGAGGAAAGCCTAACTTGGAAGATACACACAATTTAGTCACAAAATTTGCAAATGACTTGTTTAAACAACTAAGAAGAATTGTTATAAAATCATCATCTGAAAGATTTTCACCAATTGTTTTAAGTTGTTTCAAAAATTCCTCAAGCTTATTGACCTGGTCAGCTACTGTATCTGCCTCTGACATTTTTATGTTTGACAACTGATACATCAACATTCTTATCATGAGTTGACTTTTGTCTCATATCTATCTTGCAACTTATTCCATGCTTCATCAGCATCTTCAATATCTCGAATCTGAGATAGAACTTCATCTGAACTTCAACTGAAGTGCAAATGTGAGTATCACAAGTGCTTTTATATATTTCTTTAAATAATCATCCATCACTGGACTTGGTTTTTGTGTTTTTCCTATGACGAGGTCCAGGCCAAATAATTTTTTTCAGCTAACTTGTGAGAATCCAGGATCGTCAAGTTTTGGAAACTTGGTACTTTGGCCTCAAAAAGTTCAGCCTGATTTTAACTCCAAAATGGGATTTCGCCTAGAGAGCAAAATAAACAACTTAATCCCCCCGTACTCAACTTCCTTCAAGAAAGAAAAAAAGATACAAGACAGAACAAATAGATTAAATATGAAAGAGAATAGATAAGTTTTTATTAAGCTCACTTCTGTTTGAATTTTCAGACTTCCGTGTGTTAGCGCAAATTCTTGCAAGGGGGCGTTTTCTCTCCAGGATTCGAGCCCATGGCGTAAATGCGAAGAAATGGGGCTTAAAAAACCCATCAAATGCATTTTATTCAAAGGCCGCAGGCATGAGCGCCAAGCGCAGCACACAGAAGAAGTCCATTTCGGACTTAAGTGTTAGCAGACGGGCAATCCGGGATTCAACAGCGAGGATCAATCAATGGAGCAGATTGTCGGTCATCGGGTAAGCCAGAGCCACGGAGTTGCAGAAGTTTTAGCGCATGGGATGGACACGTGGTGTGCGGTTAGGCTCTATCGCCTCTTCGCGCATCGCGACTTTGAAGAAAAACGACCAGCCTCCTTCCAGCCGCGAGACGCGAAGTGCCGAAGACATCCAAGACCCGGGCCCACAGTCTTGCCAAGATGATCAGGACTGTCCAACCAGAGGGACGTGTGGTGCACGATTCGGCTATGTCGCCTCTTCGCCTTTCGTAACTTTGAAACACAAGGACCAGCCTCCTTCTCGCCGCGAGACGCGAAGTGCTGAAGGCGTCCAAGACCCGGGCCCACAGTCTTGCCAAGATGATCAGGACCGTCAATCCAGAGGGACGCGTGGCACACGATTAGGCTATGTCGCCTCTTCGCGCTTCGCGACTTTGAAGAACAACAACCAACCTCCTCCCAACCGCAAGACGCGAAGTGCGGAATGCATCCAAGACCCGGGCCCACAGTCTTGCCGAGATGATCAGGACCGTCCATCCAGAGGGACACATGGCGCACGATTAGGCTATGTCACCTCTTCGCCTTTCGTAACTTTGAAACACAAGGAGAAGCCTCCTCCCAGCCGCGAGACGCGAAGTGCCGAAGGCGTCCAGGACCCGGGCCCACAGTCTCGCCGAAATGATCCAGGTCGTCCGATCAAGGAGGGGTACGTGGCACGCGATTAGGCTATGTCGCCACCTCGCCTTTCATAACTTTGAAGCACAAGGAGCAGCCTCCTCCCACCCACGAAACACGAAATGCCGAAAGCACCTTTGAAGAAAGGCACAGGGTCACAACCCGTGGTCACTTGGGGGCAATAGAAAGAACTGCGCAAAGGACCAAAGCGCCGGGTTTAGCTGCAGAAGGGATCACCGCGTTCTCCAGAGACCAGTTCAGCTCGACCTCGATCTTGGTCCTCGCCAAAAATAAATGAAGGTGGATGGAGGTAGTTGAAACCTCGACTCACTCATTAAATGCAAAGCATGGAGGTTCTGGCAGGCAGTCTGCCTGAGATGGTCCTGTACGCTGGTTTTCTCCAAAGAAGTCATGTCGAGTTCTCATCTGACCAGAGGAGTCTGCACACGCTATTTTAGCCTTTAATGTTTTAGCTACCTCCCCTGCAAAGGCCATGCAAAGTTAAGGTGACGTCTGACAAAGGAGATCAGGCCAGATTTGACTGAAGAGACACCACACCTTGAAAGTCTTAAGACGCCTCTGCTGGGCGAAAGTGAAGGAGTATATGTAGGCATTTTTTCCATTTTTGTAGGTATCGATGGTTGAGCTTAGCTCCCGACTGTAAAGTTTCTAAGGAAGCTCTGGTTATGTATTTTGATTTGAGACTGTCAAATTAATGGAAGTCAGCTTCTCTTTCCTTTTATTTTGTTTGTGAGCTGTTTAAAACACTCGACATTGGAGGATCCAGCCGAGGGTCGCACATTGTAGGATGACATATGGTTGGTCACTGCAATCTCTGCACCAGTCTTAAGCAGTCTCCCACGTTGTCTGTTTCATCTTACACTGAATGATTCGGAATTGGAGGATCCAGCCGAATGGTCGTGGCTGCATAGTATGATAGGTTTGATCAGTGTGCAGTTATCACTGTGTCATTTAGGCACATGTGCAGTTATCACTGTGTCATTTAGGCACATTTTAGTGTCTCGTTTTTCTTTCCCGAGTTGTTGGAAGGCCTGATGCCCCGAGCAGTCTCCCCTCTTTTCTCCCTAGTCTTTCCTCTACTCTCGCTTTAACTCAAATTCTTGACTGAAGTTAGTTATGGCCCTCACATCCCTGTGCATTCCTGGCCTAGTTTTTTGAGTTAAATGATACTGTTCTGAGTTCACTCACATCCGATCACCCCATTTAAAACAAAATCGTGACATAAACTGATGGGCGTCGGGCTCTGCTCCTGCTGCAATCCAAGAGTGACTTCCAACGCCAACATTTATGGCGTCGTTGCCAAGGACGAAGTTGAAAATTTTCCCCGAGATTGAACGACATTGAGCCTCTGATCCTGAAGGTGCATCAGGCATCAGAGCCCTTGACGATTGCTACTGTGCACCTGGCGACTCCATTGTGACGGCTCCACTGGAGCGAACCTGCTGTTTTAGTTGTGGCTTCCAAAGGCAGACACACGCGGTCCCATCCTCAGCTGCCTCTAGCTACACCTGTAGCTGATCCGGAGGTGATTTTCAGAAAAGGAAAGGCCTCTGAAGGAGAAACTTCCACCGCCGAACCAGGTAATCCGCCATCTCCTTCTGTAGAAACTCCATTTTCTTCTCCTCAGCTCCCTAGCAAACCTTTTTCTGAAGTTTCCCATTTCCTGAATTTCGAGAGTGTTCCTGTTGAGTTTTCCCCTCCCAGTCTCGGATTGGAGGGAGAAATCCTTGTCACTCCCCTTTCCCCTGAAGTTGTACCTTGGCGTGGACCCAAGACCACAGCAAACTTCCCCACTCCTAGCTTTGCTACTCCTCCTCTTGTTACTATTGCCACTTCTGCACAGAGAGAAGCATCTGCTAACTCAAGCCCGTTAGCCTTCTCCCTAAATCCCCCATTGTTTCCTGGAAGCTCATTCCCAGTATCCCCTTTTCGAGCCCCTTCCCCTCCGAGTTCTCCTCCACCTAATATCCCTATGGCAGGAGCAAATCCCCCTATGACCAAAATGGAGGCTATTATAGCCGCTAGGTATGCTCCCCTTGTGTTACCTCAGCCTCTCAATGCCCTCCCAACAGATGGTTACCTCAAGCAGCTGCCCAAGTTTACAGGCGAGGGGGACATAACTGCAGAAGAACACCTTGAGGCCTTCTACAGTTTTACAGACGATCATGTTATCATGCATGCAGATGTATGGATGAGGATTTTCGTCCTTAGTCTTGAAGGCGAGGCTAGAAAATGGTTCAGGGCCATGCCTCCTGGATCTATTGATGGGATTGAGGTTTTGGATAGTGCCTTTTTGAGACAATGGGGAGACAAAAAGGACTTCATGTATTACATGACTGAGTTTGGGTCTTTCAAGAGAAAGGAAGGAGAGTATGTCTCTGACTTCTCCAAAAGATTTAATAAAATGTACAATAAGATCCCCACCGAGAAAAAGCCCTCTAAATCCTCTGCAAATATCACTTATGCCAGCGCTTTTGATCCTGATTTCTACCTCCTGCTGAGGGAAAGGAGAGCCACCACTTTGGCTCACATGTAGGACGTAGCCGTGGAAGTAGAGTCTAACATATTGGTTGTTGACCGACTCAGGAATAAGGCTGACAGAGACGTATCAAGGAGAAGAACAAAGGCCTCCCCATCCCATTACTCTCCCCTTCCCCTTTAGACGGATGAGGTAGCTAAAGTACTGAAATCCCTTTCATCTAGAATGGAGAAGTGGGAGTTAGAGGGGAAGCCCACGTACAAAAACCCCCAGAATACTGATAACAGAGGTTTCAGGAGGCCTGGTAACAATATGCCACAGACTTTGCCAAAGGAACAAAGAAGCAAAGACAGGGATGATCAGAGGATTCAGACCCCTCTCCAGAATAGCCTAGTTGCTCATGAAGAAGGGGAGGAGGTGGATGAACTCGACCCTGAGATCCACTTCATCGAGGAAACTTCCCCGTTTCCTCATTTGACTCAATCTACATACGAAGAATCCCTTATCAACACTCAAATCAACGAGTTGAGTAAAGGGGAAAAGGCCAGCAACACTCCTAACAGATACAATCTCAGGTCAAAAAAGAAAGAAGGGAATTTTGATAGCCAGAATCAGCCCCTCATAGCGGACAGGCCCACTAAAGCTGCAGCAACCACTACTAAAGAAAAGAAAACTCGGAATGCTTCGCCACCAGCCAAGGAACCTGTCTCCGAGGTAAGGGAAGCTCCTAAGTCTCTCTCCTCCTTTAGTTTTGAGCATGAGATTCAGAAGATTAGGATTCCTGTACCCCTCTCCGAACTAGTTAAAAATGAAGATTTCAAAAGGTCCCTCTCCAAGCTGCTACAATCTGAGCCCCCCTAGCCTTCCACAGACTCAATAAATCTCCAAGATGAAAAGCCAGCAGTCGTCCTAGGTCCCATGGTAAAAGATAGAGATGATTCATCCCCTCCTTTCTACACATCCCTGAACATACATGATAAAGTGTTGCATAACTGCCTCATGGATTCAGGGGCTTCCCATAACCTTATGCCCAAAATAGTCATGGAAGAATTGGGACTGGAAGTGACAAAGGCTTATCATGATTTGTACTGTTTTGATTCAAGGAGGGTGCAATGTCTTGGAGTCATCAAAGACTTGGCGGTCTCTCTGTTTCAGCTGCCAATGAAGAGTGTGGTCATGGACATTGTAGTGGTCGACGTTCCTCCCAAGTTTGGCATGCTGCTATCAAGATCTTGGATTAAAAAGCTTGGAGGAACATAAAAGATGGATCTCACATATGCTACTATTCCAGTCTTTGGAGGGGAACACAAAAGGTTGTACAGAGAAGCCCAGCTAGCCTATATTGTCAGTGATGAAGCAAACCCCACCAATCATCCCATCTTTGCACTGGACACTGATTTGGGGTCTAGTTTATTGCAGATCACCGATGCTCCGAAAGCCCCTTTCCAAATCAGAAAGCAACCCTTATTTGATCATGGGACACCTCCAAACACCTCCATTTGGAAAATGTTTTTCGACGGAGCTTCTTCTAGCGAAGGTGCTGGCGCTAGAGTGGTTTTCATGTCACCTTCTCAAGAGACCATATCCCTATCATACAAGCTGGAATTTGAAACCACCAACAATGTGGCAGAGTATGAAGCTCTTGTTCTGGGTATGAGGGCCGCGAAAGAAATGGGAATAAGGGAGATGGCAGTGTTCGGAGATGCAGAATTGATAATCCAACAAGTCAGGAATGTCTATCAGACCAAGCATCCTCGGCTTAGAAGTTACAGGAACGAGATATGGGACCTGATTGATAATTTCTTCTCAGCTTTCAACATTTCTTTTGTCCCAAGGGAGGATAATGTTGTGGTCGATTCTTTAGCTGTTTCAGCTAGCCAGTTCAAGATCCCTCTGCTATCTATGGTCAAATATGATGTTGAGATAAAATATAGGCCCTCTGTACCAGACAATGTCAAGCATTGGAAGGTATTCGATGATGATCTTGAAATCGAAAAATTTCTCCAATCTGTTGATGAATTTTCTGCGTTGCACATTGATCAGGATCCTGACCTTGAAGGTGACCATTACCCTGAGGTGTTTTTAAATGAAATTGTTAATCACTAGATTATTCAGCTGCCTAGCAATCACATTCCAAGGGGACTAATCCCTTTAGAAAGATTGTTTGATGGGAATGATGTGGCAGTAAAGGGTAGAGTTTCAGATGAAGAAGCTGACACAGCTGAGTGCAACATTGGCACACAGGAGGAGTCTAAGTTTGTCAAGTTGTCGAGCAGTTTGACCAGAGAACAAAGGGTCGAATATACCGAGTTATAAAGAGAATTTGCCGATGTGTTTGCATGGACCTATGAAGACCTCAAGACATATGACACATCTGTCATTGAACACAAGATCCCACTGAAGGAAGAGGCTAGGCCATTTAGGCAGAAGCTAAGACAGATAAATCCCATGCTCCTACCTATCATGGAAAAGGAAGTGAAGAAGTTGTTAGATGCCCAAATCATTGTCCCCTTGAGATATTCTGAATGGGTGGCCAATTTGGTCCCGGTAAGAAAGAAAAGTGGAGAAATCAGGCTCTGTGTCAATTTCAGGAACCTGAACAGGAGCTCAAAGAAAGACAATTATCCCCTGCCCAACATGGAACACATATTGCAGAGGGTAACTGGTGCATCTAGGATATCCATGATCGATGGTTTTTCTGGTTATAATCAGATATCAGTCATGCCTGAGGATAGAGAAAAAACGACCTTCACCACTCCTTGGGGCACATTCATGTATGCCAAAATGCCCTTTGGATTGATGAATGCAGGAGCAACATTTCAGCGAGCCATGGATATAGCCTTCATCGGGGAAAAAAATCAGTTTGTGGTGATCTATCTGGATGACATCACAGTCTTCTCCAGATCTGACCAAGAGCACTGTTGTCACCTAAGAAAAGTGTTCTTGAAGTGTCGGAGGTTTGGCCTATCCTTGAACCCCAAAAAGTCTTTGTTTGCTATGAAGGAGGGGAAATTGTTAGGTCATATAGTATCAATAGAAGGAGTGAGGATTGATCCCAGCAGGGTAGAGGCAATTCAGACCCTGTCACTTCCCCGATCTAGAAAGGAAGTTCAGGCTTTTTTAGGGAAGATTAACTTTCTGAGGAGGTTCGTCTCAAATTTCGCTGAGATGGTAAAACACATCACAGCCATGCTCGGGAAAGGAAAAGAAGTAAAATGGACTGTTGAACCCAGGGAATCTTTTATCCAAATAAAAAGAGCATTGACTGAGGCACCTGTGTTGATCAGTCCTGACTATTCCAAAGACTTCCTAGTTTTTTCTTTCGCTTCTTTTGATACAGTAGCAGCAGTCTTACTGCAAAAAAATGAGGAAGGGCGAGAGCAACCCATTGCCTTCTTCAGTAAAGCATTAAGAGAAGCTGAGATCAGGTATGAAATCATGGAGAAACAGGCCTATGCCTTGGTGAAAGCTCTCAAAGCTTTCAGGGTCTATGTCTTGCACTCAAAAGTGATTGCATACGTTCCTTCAGCCTCTGTGAAGGACATCCTTATACAGCCTGACATAGATGGGAGAAGAGGTAAATGGATTGCCAAAATCTTGGAGTTTGATCTAGAGATTAAGCCCACCAAGTCGATAAAGGGGCAGGGTTTAGCCAAGCTGCTAGCTTAATCCAATTGCAAAGCCTTGGGAATCAACTTCATCAATGCTCGTTCAGAAATTCAGCAAGCCGATTCGTCCAACAAAGGTTCTCAGGGTGACTTATTGCTAGCAAAATGCACCTAGTATAGAGATATCTTGTATTTTCTGCAAGAGTTGAAGCCTCCTAATGGAATGGGAAAGAGTAAGGCGAGAGATTTAAAGCTCAAGGGGGTCAGATATTGCCTCGTTGACCGAGCCTTGTACTGGAAGGACCCTCTAGGGGTATTTTTAAGGTGCCTGAATCCACAAGAAGCCCAAAAAGTTATGTTTGATTCTCATAGCGGCCTTTGTGCGGGGCATCATTTCTGGAAGACCACAGCTCACAAAATCCTCAGGGTTGGGTATTACTAGCCCACTTTATTCGCTGACGTCTGCAGAGAAATCAGAGCCTGCATCAAATGCCAGAAGTTCTCAGGAAAGCAGCAGCTTATACCACTGCCACTGAAGCATGTAGTGGCTTCAACACCTTTTCAACAGTGGGGGTTGGACTTCATCGGGGAAATCCATCCTCCCTCAAGTGGCCAACACAGATGGATCCTGACTGCAACAGACTATTTTACCAAGTGGATAGAAGCTGCCCCCACCAGAAGTGCATCGCACAAAGTAATTATCAGCTTCCTGGAGGATATCATAGCCAAATTTGGTTGTCCCAGCAAGATTGTCACTGATAATGCTGCTTCGTTCAAATCTGAGCCTCTGATTAAGTTCTATGAGCAGTTCCAGATCTCGCTAATTCACTACACCCCCTATTATCCCCAAGGAAATGGACTGGCAAAATCTTCTAATAAAAGCCTAATCAAGCTCATTAAAAGATTGTTGGAAGACAATAAGAGGGCTTGGGATTCAAAGCTCAAATTCGCCCTATGGGCCGATCAAGTAACAACGAAGATGTCCCTAGGCACCTCGCCTTTCCAGTTGGTCTACGGAACAAAGGCGGTTTTTCCCACTCAGCTCGCCTTACCTGTAGCGAAGTTCTTTCAAGATTACAAAGGAGAGCCAGATCATATGGTCAGAAGGATTCATCAGATGGTGGAAGTACAATAGATCAGGGAACAGGTGATGGACGCAGCTCATAGTCATCAACAGAAGTCAAACAAGCCTTTAACAGGAAGGTCAGGAAGAAGGAGTTTGAGATCAGGGATTTGGTGCTTAAGTGGGATGCACCCAGACAGGATAAGAGCAAACACAACAAGTTTGACGCCCTATGGATCGCGCCCTTCAAAATCTCTGAGGTTTTCTCAAATAACACGTAGAGGTTGCAGGATTTGGAGGGTGAAGAGGTTTTCAACAGCCCAGTAAATGGGCATTTTCTGAAGAAATGTTTTGTTTGAGCCTTAGACGGCTCCTTTGTTTGTAAATATTGTCCTTTTGGTTCTTTGTTTATTTTTATTTTTCGTCTTAGTAAATGACTCCATAGCCCAATAGCAGCTGCAAATGAGTTCTTAGAGCATTGCAGGGATGACTCTATCCCCCATGGAGCCTAATGTGAACGCAAATTCTTGCAAGGGGGCGCTTTCTCTCTAGGATTCGAGCCCATGGCGTAAATGCGAAGAAATGGGACTTAAAAAACCCATCAGATGCATTTTATTCAAAGGCCGCAGGCATGAGCACCAAGCGCAACACACAAAAGAAGTCCATTTTGGACTTAAGTGTTAGCAGATGGGCAATCCGGGATTCAATGGCGAGGATAAATCGATGGAGCAGATCGTCGGTCATCGAGTAAGCCAAAGCCATGGAGTTGCACAAGTTTTAGCGCATGGGAGGGACACGTGGTGTGCGATTAGGCTCTATCGCCTCTTCACGCAGCGCGACTTTGAAGAACAAGGACCAGCCTCCTTCCAGCCGCGAGATGCGAAGTGCTGAAGGCGTTCAAGACCCAGGCCCACAGTCTTGTCGAGATGATCAGGACCGTCCATCCAGAGGGACGCGTGGCACACAATTAAGCTATGTCACCTCTTCGCCTTTCGTAACTTTGAAACACAAGGACCAGCCTCCTTCCAGCCACGAAACGCGAAGTGCCGAAGGCATCCAAGACCCGGGCCCACAGTCTTGCCGAGATGATCAAGACCGTCCATCCAAAGGGATGTGTGGCGCACGATTAGGCTATGTCGCCTCTTCGTGCTTCGCGACTTTGAAGAACAAGGACCAGCCTCCTCCCAGCCGCGAGATGCAAAGTGCCGAAGGCGTCCAAGACCCGGGCCCACAGTCTTGTCGAGATGATCAGGACCGTCCATCCAGAGGGACGCGTGGCGCACAATTAGGCTATGTCGCCTCTTTGCCTTTCGTAACTTTGAAACACAAGGAGCAGCCTCCTCCCAGCCGCGAGACGCGAAGTGTCGAAGGCGTCCAAGACCCGGGCCCACAATCTCGCCGAAATGATCCAAGCCGTCCGATCAAGGAGGGGTACGTGGCACGCGATTAGGCTATGTCGCCACCTCACCTTTCGTAACTTTGAAGCACAAGGAGCAGCCTCCTCCCATCCATGAAACGCGAAATGCCGAAAGCACCTTTGAAGAAAGGCACAGGGTCACAGCCCGTGGTCACTTGGGGGCAATAGAAAGAACTGTGCAAAGGGCCGAAGCGTCGGGTTTAGCTGCAGAAGGGATCACCGCGTTCTCCAGAGACCAGTTCAGCTCGACCTCGATCTTGGTCCTCACTAAAAATAAATGAAGGTGGATGGAGGTAGTTGAAACCTCGGCTCACTCATTAAATGCAAAGCATGGAGGTTCCGGCAGGCAGTCTGCCCGAGATGGTCCTGTACGTTGGTTTTCTCCAAAGAGGTCATGCCGAGTTCTCATCTGACCAGAGGAGTCTGCACACGCTATTTTAGCCTTTAATGTTTCAGCTACCTCCCCTGCAAAGGCCATGCAAAGTTAAGGTGACCTCTGACAAAGGAGATTAGGCCAGATTTCACTGAAGAGACACCACACCTTGAAAGTCTTGAGACGCCTCTGTTGGGCAAAAGTGGAGGAGTATATGTAGGCATTTTTGCCATTTTTGTAGGTATCGATGGTTGAGCTTAGCTCTCGACTGTAAAGTTTCTGAGGAAGCTCTGGTTATGTATTTTGATTTGAGACTATCAAATTAATGGAAGTCGGCTTCTCTTTCCTTTTATTTTGTTTGTTAGTTGTTTAAAACACTCGGCATTGGAGGATCCAGCCGAGGGTCGCACATTGTAGGATGACGTATGGTTGGTCACTGCAATCTCTACACCAGTCTTAAGCAGTCTCCCACGTTGTCTTTTTCATCTTACACTGAATGATTCGGAATTGGAGGATCCAGCCGAATGGTCATGGCTGCATAGTATGATAGGTTTGATCAGTGTGCAGTTATCACTGTGTCATTTAGGCACATTTTAGTGTCTCGTTTTTCTTTCCCGAGTTGCTGGAAGGCCTGATGCCCAAAGCAGTCTCCCCTCTTTTCTCCCTAGTCTTCCCTCTACTCTCGCTTTAACTCAAATTCCTGACTGAAGTTAGTTATGGCCCTCACTTCCCTGTGCATTCCTGGCCTAGTTTTCTGAGTTAAATGATACTGTTCTGAGTTCACTCACATCCGATCACCCCATTTAAAACAAAATCGTGACATAAACTGATGGGCGTTGGGCTCTTCTCCTGCTGCAATCCAGGAGTGACTTCCAACGCCAACACCGTGGTTTGAAATTTCATAATTCATCGGAAGGTCCACTGTGGTAATGCTTTGTGTTCGTATACATCATGTTATTTCATTGTGGGGTGAGTTACAGCTGAGTAGTTGCACACCAAAACCCTAATACATTAATGATGATGACTAATAATTAATTATAAATAGACATTATCTCCTAACAGAGAATGTACGACATGTATCATCTTGAATCGCACCTTGACAACCAGTGAAGAGACTAACGGATTGTCGGAAATATGAGATGAAAGAAAGCAGTAAAAGGTGTCCAATAGGCCACATATATCTCGCAAATATATTTGTGAAGTCAATAAGATACAGTTTTACCATGGTAGAAAAAATGATGGCCGGAAAATAGAGTAAACTTAAGTTTTCACAAGGTAAGAAGTTACAAAAGGAAATCTTCAGATTCAGATGTCTAAAATTGTCTAATGAGCACACTGTTTAAAACACCAAAACTAAAGAACGGACCAACAATCAGAAAAAATAGCAGCAAATAGTAGGTTAGCTGTGAAGAATTCAAATAGATTGATTGCCTAAAAGTACCAATCCACAACCATTTGACTTAATCTTCAATAAAGAAAAGATATTAGAAATTTCAAAACCAACAACCAAAACTGTCTAAGCAAAGGAAACAAACACCAGACAACATCACAGCCACTACAATTATTTCCCTAACTCTTTGTTTATGCTGCTTCATTAATGGCAGAAAAAAGAAGATTGAATGAGAAACAGACAAGCTCGAAATATTTTGCACACCTTAGATTATTGAAAACCACGACTTAATCTCAGCCCTAGACAACAGATATACCGACAAATGTGCATACAATGGCACATATACCAAGTGAATTTCATGAACCGCTTCAAATATAAACTTCATGCATATGCATAAAAAGGACAAGAATTGACAAGATTAAAACCTTTGACAGATAGACTCTCCATCTTCATCAAATATGCCACTATCACTGCTGCACTGCACCCAAAATGAAAATCATTAGATCCCACCACCTCTTAACACCAAGATGAAGCCACCAGTGACCCCTGTCAAGCTTTTTACAAAATACGCATCAAATATAAAACAAATGCATTAACAACAGTATGAGATATATACATTCAACATCCATTGTAGGGAAGTATCCAATCCCCAAATAAGAGGGGAAATGCCAATTCGAGTCAAACTGTACAAAAGGGAAAAAAATGATTGAGGCTGCTTGAAAGATAATAAATTGTAATCCAATATAGGAGACCTTTATGTTTGAGGACCAAGGTGATCAACATAATTCAGAGTCTGGAACAGGCATTATCTAAACATCATCTTATCGGAACATGTGAAAATTAGAAGAAAAACAGGAAAAATATTTGCACAAGTCACATGCGTGGTAGATCACTTCTCAAGATTCTCGGCTCAATTCAATATGGAATTACTCTTCCCCTTTTATTAAATGAAATGTATTCAAGTACACATAGGAGTCGAAGTAACAACTCCCTACAAGTGAGATCGGAAGAGCGGTTCAGCAGGAATGCCGAGACCGATCTC
>CBVK0100069324.1:0-14939 GCA_900067695.1 Picea abies
GACATAAAGTTGTAAATTGCGGAGCTAACAACAGGAACAATAACTACTTTGAGAGCCATACACAAAGGGTTATTCAAGAAGACCTAGTGAAACATAGAGAAGAAGTTACAACGGGTTTGAATCATTGAGCACTGAAGTGGAATGTTACAAATGTAACGATTTTGGACACATGGAAAAAAATTGCAGAATGACAGTCCCTCCTAAAGAACCTCAACAGAGTCACAAACAAGAATCTCAGAAAATGACATGGATAAGAAAACAAGATCAGTATAGCAATGAACAAGGCACAATCGCTCTACAAGCTAAACAGAAGAAACGTGGTTGGTATGTTGATAGTGGATGTTCAAAACACATGACAGGTGATATAGACAAGTTTCTTACATTACGAGAGGAAAGAGATGGATCAGTCTCCTTTGGAAATGATGATTCATCCAAAATCATTGGAAAAGGCATAGTCCAAATTGGGAACAAGAATGAAAAGGCAAAAAATGTTCTACTAGTAGAAGATATGAAAAATAATCTTTTAAGTGTGAGTCAAATGTGTGAACAAGGTCATAAAGTTACTTTCGATTCACAAAAGTGTGAGATAGTAAAAGAAGGTTCAGGAAATTGGTCGCTACAGCTGCAAGAACTTCAAGCAACATATATGTGTTAAGAGAAATTGGAGATGAAAACAGTTGTCTAGGAAAGGAAGATGAAAGTTGGCTATGGCACAGAAGAATGGGTCTGTTATCCACAAATTTGGTCATTGTGATGATGTCATGATGATGTTATGATGATGGAAAATCAAGCTCTTTACTAAGAACACTTTCCTAAGAAAAGTTACAGTTGTCTTCTTCCAGAACTCACACTTTTGAAGAATGTTCGCAGGCTACTTATATATTCACCTGCGAGAATGCCTGATTCTCGTAGGCTACATTAAGCTGGAGTGCGAACTTATCACACTGTACTCATTGTTAGGGTGCAAACATGTTCTTAAAGGGGAAAAAGATAAAAATCTCGAACCTTCTAGAGGGGAATCTTCTAGAAGGGTGAGTTGGCTTTCGAATGGTTATTCAGGTGCTGGGAATTCCAGATATCTTGGGATCATTCCCTATCCAAGTAACTAATCTATATTCTCCTATATATTGAGGATATTTCTCATGGAAAGGGTTAAGTTAAGTTAGAATCAAGCTAGCAAGATATTGATTGGAGAATTAGTGCAATACTGTATGGAGGACTGATGCTACAGCAGCTAGAGACAACAGCAAGGTCATCACAAGTGGTTGATTTTCTTCATGCATGAGCAAGTGTGTGTGTCAGAGCTTGGAGCCATCGAAAGGAGACCTATGACATCAAGGCTCAGGTTGTAAGTTTCACTTTCAATTAATTCAATACAGTAATATGTCCCTTTCCCATAAATATGATGTCACTTTATTACATAATTCCTTGATCATATGTATAGACTAGTTATTGAATATATTAATCTTCCTTTACTTCGATTGGTTCGTTCTGTTGTGATCTAAACGGGATGAGAGCATTGGAGAAAAGCTTGGAACAATAGAGATCTAAGGAAAGCATTCATAAGGTATGTCCATGATCCTCATCTCTTAGTTCATTCAATAGTCTAGATCTAGGGAAAGTGTATTATTATGTCCTGTTTTGTTCTAGATCCAGGTGGATCTAGGGAGATCGGTTTGTGTCCACACTTACAGATTTATCCTGAAACAAAATTGGCGACTCCACTGGGGACTATCCCTTTTTTTTTCTTGTTGTTTTTTGAACTTTCTGTGGCCATTTGCTCTATTTTCCTTTTCCTCCTGTTTTGTCAGTGTCTGAGTCCTTAGGATATCCTGAGAGACCTTCTGAGTCTATAAGCTAGTTTGAATTTTGCTTGCTTTTTCAAAATTTTCATTATTTTCAGGGATTCTCGCACTGTATCCATTGACAGCCTGCGAGAACCAGGAAAGTTCGCACTCTGCATATATATTCCAATGCGAGCAGTTCGCACTTTGCATCATAGTGGCCTGCGAGAACATTATCTTCTCTTACTGTGTTCCACACTCGCCTGCGAACAGATTTTTTGAAATTTTTGAATTCAAGTTTTGACTCTGTCAACTGCTCATATCTGTTGATTTACACCTTTTTGGCTTATTGGAACATTGAATTACATGTCTCTTGCTTTGATTTGCTTGCTTGAACTGATCTAAGGTTTCTAGGTTTTTCTTGCCTTTGAAGCTTGACTTTCATTTCTTAGCTCTTGTTGGCATTTTCGTTCTCTCTGACTTCTGGAGTTGAGTGTGTCTGACTGGCTGAGAACCAGGGATTGGTTGAGAGTTGATTGTTTGGTGTTTCTCTTGTGCTTGTTGGTTCGAAAGGACATTTTTCATTTGCATTGAGAAGCTCCTTGGTTTGCTTTTGTTTTTGCTTTCGTTGAAAGTATTGGATTGGGTTGTTTGTTTGGGTCTTTATAATTTGGTTTTCTTTTCTCATTAATCAGAGTTCTTCTTGGAAAGTGAACTGCATGTTTTCTTT
This sequence comes from Picea abies, assembly GCA_900067695.1. Lineage (NCBI taxonomy): Eukaryota > Viridiplantae > Streptophyta > Pinopsida > Pinales > Pinaceae > Picea > Picea abies. The sequence goes on from CBVK0100069324.1 coordinate 2,515, forward strand.
CAAGATTTTGTTTTTTTCCTTTTTGCGAAAACATTGAAAATCAAATTTTAAGAGTATTGAAGTTTTGAAAAAGACATCTAGAAATTGCTCATCGATACATGATTGTTTGCATTGGCATCTGAAAGGAAATTGAGCATTGCATTTGCATTGTAGTATTGAGATTGATTCAAAAATTGTTCTCTCTCTCCCATAACTAGAATTCATCGAATGAAAACGATTATATTTCATCATATCCTTGCATTAGTTGGGTTAGAGTCACACATCATGAGTTTCATTTCCGTTACCTTTGAGTAAACAACAGCCTGTAAAAACATTGTGTAATATTAAAATTGATCTAGTAACTCTTTTCTAGGGCTCTTTTACACCAACATTTAGCTAGGCTAGTGCTTTGGAGTAGGAAGAGAGACACACTCTCCAAAAGCTCAAAAACACACAATAGAATCTTGAGTAAGGGAGTGTAAAATTCCATTGGCAGCATATTGTCCTGGGAAGCCCTTCTAACACAAGGGTCAAGCATTAGGTCGCATTGGTGTTGGCAGAGTTACTAACCCTACTTTGTTGACATCGGTGTAGAGATTGCACATATTATGGGGGTCACTCCGAGGTATACCCACAATTATGAGTGGAAGCCTTTGAGTTGATTTCGGGCTAGATACCCTACCTTTGCGTGTGGATAGGACTGACGACTATTTCCCCGGGCTGTACTGTTGTTTGTGGTGACCTTAGTGGCTTATCTCTCTAGGTTCTTATCCAAGGTGACTGTGGAGGGGAAAGTCTTCACGGTACCTGGAATTGACGTTGGCCAGACTCACTCGAGCTCCTTGGAGGGTATACCCATGATTATGTGTGGGAGATTGCACCAGGGTGTAAGTCTGTTAAGCAGGTCATCGGCATAACTTTTCCACCTTAGCCCCACCCCTTCTCGTCTCATTGTTGCGACATTGGATTTCATCACCAACTAGTGGCTCCGATATTAGAAGGTATTGTTTGCTTGGTGATTGCTTCTAGATTTTGTTTACTAGTGTGTGTTGTTTGTTTCTCGAAGTTGACCATAGGATTGTTGGTGTGGAGTTTGTTACTTGTTTACAATTGCTCCCCCACGACGTTCAAATAGGATGCAAGGATTGTCACCGGAGCATCCGGAAGCTTCACAACCTTTGCATACAGCAACACCTGAGGGTACCCCTGAGGACTCTCCTCATCCGGGTGAAATTCCCCTTGTTACTCTACCACACATAGACATAAGTGACGTCCCAGAAGTTTTTACACCACCTCCACAAGTAGAACTCACTGATCCTCTTGCTGAATTTTGAATTACCAATACTGTAGAGGATTATCGCATTCGTCGTGGTGAATGACCTGTTGGACGATTAAATCCTTCTGAAGAAACCATTGTTACATCCTCTGAATCAACTATTGGGCCTTCTCACGGTGTAGTAGGCCAAGATCCTTTTTGTTCAGGTGATTTCCGACGAGTCCTATTTGGTACTGATTCAACACCTGTCTATGAAATTAACCCTCCTGTGTCTCCTGAACCAGAGACTACACTAGAAACTACCACTTATCATTTTGTTCTCCCTCCTAAGATGGCCCATCTCGCAATTACTACAAGTGTCTAGACCGGAATTACTGCAACTACCCTTCCTCCTATCAATACCTAGCGAATTCCTGAGGCTAATCCAAATTTACCTCCTGGGTACCATGTGTTGAATCCTTTGTTGAATGTTTCCCATCCAACGCCTCCGCAGACCCCAGCCGGTTCTCCAAGTGGTCCTCAGTTTCCTGGGCATCCTATTCCTGGTTTCATTCCAACGCTCCCTCAGTTTCCTACTAGTAATCCTACTCCTAGTGGCACTATCCCGACTATTGCACCAAATTTGCAGATTCCTATTGGTGGATAGGGTAGTACAGTTCCTTTTCCTTTTCCCAGACACAACACAGTTACCACACAATCTATGGTTGGTACACAACTTTCGGGTAGAACTATACCTACGGTAGGGGGACCAACCTCCCCTTTTGGACAAAACATACCTCCTGCGTTGGCCCAGTATTGGCAACAGCTTATACAAAACATACCTCTTACTGGGGGGGCAAGCAATAGTCCCTCCTATAGGCCAACCATATCCATGTGTGACTAATCCTATTTGGGGTTTAGGTCAAACTTCCCAAACTTAGGTCCCTACCCAAACTCAAGGTCAAAATCCTTGGGGGTATTATCCCATCCGGCCACCCCAGAATCAGCCAGGGTCTTCCCTCTGGAGGCAGACTGCATACGGTCCCACTGGTTTACCGACAGGGCTTCCACCCCAAATTCACCAGTATCCACAAGTGAATCGGCAGTTGCCTTTTCTTGCTACCTTGGATTTTCCAGATTTGTCTAGGATTCTCAATGATCCTATTCATCACTCTCCCCAATGGCCTGCTATTCCTGCAAAGCTTCCATCAGATATTCCAAAATTCAATGGGAAGGTAGGAGAGGACCCTAATAATCATGTCATGACTTTCCATTTGTGGTGTTCGTCCAATTTGTTGATGGATGACTCCATTCGACTGTGTCTTTTTCAACGAACTCTTACAGGTGTTGTTGTGAAGTGGTACATTGAATTACCACGAGGTTTCTTTTCGGATTTCAACACCCTTGCAATGGCCTTTCTAACACATTACCAGTTACCGATCCGTTACGATACCGGAACTGAGATTTTAACCTCCTTCAAACAAATCTCAGGCACTCATATATCTGATCATATTCATGAGTGGCGACGGAGGCGACGTCTCATTAAACTTGAGCTTCCTGATCAGCTACTGGTAGAATGGTTTACAAAATATTTTGTAAACAAAATTGGTAAAGACATTGCTATGGGCGGTGTTGTCACTGAAGAGTAGGCTATTAGTCTTGTTGAGTATCTTGATCTCGTTTATTCGCAAACGGGAACATTGTATGATTTACTACCCGATTTACCTCGTCCTGGTACTTCCATCACTTCTGCTACTCCGGCTGCCTCGCATGCTGTTGATGGTGTGATTGGTTCCACTCATAGCCACTCACATTCCATTTCAACTACAACCCCTAAATCCAATTCTTCTAATGTTCAAAGTGTTTCGTCTCCTGCTCCTCGCGCTGGTAAAACCTCTGAAGTGAACACAGTTCAATCTACGCTAACCGGTAAGAACAAATCTAAGAAAGGGAGAGGCAAGAATAAGGAGGGTAAAAACAATAATCCAAATGAGCGAACCAAATCCCCTTCTGTTGAAGACCGGGATAAGCGCAAACCATGCTACCCTTGCCTTATCTGTGGTGACGATCACTACACGAAGGATTGTCCGAGACGTGCTGAAGTTAACAAGTTCCTTCAAGGAACGCCAAAACCTTCTACGCTGGTAGTCTTGTCTCAACCTTTCCCATCTCAACAACAGGCTTCATTGGTCATCCATGACCAACCATATACCTCTACACAATCCTATGTTTTGATGTGCACCAGTGATTCCAAGAAAGACAACATTGCACTTACCACTAGAGCTAAAGACTATACTCCTTCTAAGGATAAGGTTGAAGACTTACCTCCTGATCTAGTACAGCCCTCTCCACCGAATCCACCTACGAACGGTCCTCTTCATCTAGAATGACCGAACCTTGATACAGTGATACGACCACCCCCAAAAGGTGTCGTTAAGAAATTGGCATTCAATCCTCATGCTCGGGCGGCCCAGAACTATAGTATTGTCGAAGATTTAGCCCAAGCACCTTCAGCGATGTCTGCCCTTGAAGTCCTTTAGTCTTGTCCTGCACAGTGAAGGGCTCTGTTGAAAGAAATAGGTGGAATTGATCCCACAGATACGAATTTGATAGTCTTTGACTTGGAAGAACATGTTCCAAGGTTACCCCCACAACTTGCATTTCAAATACAAGTTGTTGTTGCTGACAAGAGAATCTGTTGGACGGTTACTGATGAGGGTGCCTCTACGTGCGTAATGTCTTTTTCTTCTTGGAAAGCCATTAGCTCTCCCCCATTAAACGAATCACAAAACACTTTGCGAGCCTTCAATGGCTCTGGTTTTAAGCCATACGGTGTTCTTCCGTCGTTGCCTGTTACTCTGGAAGGTAAGACCGTCCAGGTGGAAGTGGAAGTTTTTGATACTCCCCTCGATTATAATCTTCTACTTGGACGTAGCTGGGTCGATTCTATGCGTGTTGTTGTGTTAACCCTGTTTCGTATCATACGATTTCCTCACCAAGGAAAAGTGGTTACGGTTGATCAACTTTCCTTCTTTAATGTCGATACTCGCACGGGCAACGTGCCATTCATAGCAAACACCCCACCGGGTTATGAGAATGTTGGAGTCGGTATGTTAAAAGATTCTTCGTTAATGGGTACTTTCCCCATACCACCACCACCTGATATTCCACGCATGTCAGTTGCATCTATTAACATGATCTCTACTATACCTTGTGAACTTCCAGTGTCTGCCGACCCTTGGATAGTCCCTGATCCTGGAGATCATGTTCGTTTCGGCAAAGTTATGTCGTTAAGTCCAGTTGAGTCCTCTTATCAATCCATTCAATCGACAACCCCTACTACTTCTTCTTGTGATGAGTTGTTTCCTGATCCTTTCTGTGTCGTTTTTCCCGCTGACGAGATGATCATGTCCATCTTGGATGACACCCCTTGGGACGATGGACATCATCGTTCCATATTGTTTCTGGAACAACAGACTCTTGAGAATTATCAACGGATTTCGACTATGTCGACCATTGTTGTTATATCCACTGTTCCCCAATCTACACGAGATGTGTTTGCGGAAGGGAACCTGAGTAAAATTTTGCCCATGATACCCATAGATATTTCAGTTAAACCTGGGATAGTCGAGAACGTTCATATTGGAGCTTCGTGTTCTCCCGAGGAAATTGTCACTTATACTTCCTTGTTTAAAGAATTTCGTGACATCTTTGCATGGCATTACGAAGAGATGTTGGGTATCGACCTGTCTATTGTGGTCCATGAAATTAAGACATACCCCGGAGCTAAACCAGTCTGGCAGCGCCTCCGTCCTGTCCATCCACATAAAGCGGTAGCCATTAAACTCAAAGTTGAAAAACTTCTTAAAGTCGGTTTTATTTATCCCGTAGCATTGACAGAATGGGTTTCTAACCCAGTACCGATTGATAAAAAGGGTGGTAGTATACGTGTTTGTGTTGATTATCAGGATATCAACAAAGCTTGTCCAAAGGACAATTTTCCAACCCCTTTCGTTGACCAAATCGTCGATGACTGTGCCGGCAGTGAAATATTTTCCCTCATGGATGGATTTTCCAGCTATAATCAAATCAATATTTCTCCTGAGGACCAACATAAAATGGATTTTATTTGTCCTTGGGGTACTTTCGCCTACAAAAAACTTCCTTTAGGTCTAAAGAACGCGGATGCTACATTCCAACGTGCTATGTCTTATGCATTTCATGACATCAAACACATCGTTCAACCTTATTTGGACGATTTGCTGGCTCACTCTTTACGTCGAGTCGATCACCCTAAACATTTGCGAGCAATTTTCGTTCGTTGTCGATTCTATCGCATTCGCCTGAATCCTCATAAATGTGTCTTTTGCGTAGAATATGGCCGTCTCCTCGGTTTCATTGTTTCACGCCATGGGATGCAGGTAGATCCTATCAAGGTCGAGGCGATTCTTAATCTCCCTCCTCCTTCTTCTTTGCGCCAGTTACAAAGTTTGCAGGGGAAAGCAAACTTTCTTCGTTGCTTCATCCCGAATTACGCTGAGATTACTCGGGGTTTTACACGTCTTCTAAAGAAAGGTTCAGAGTTTGTCTGGGATAAGGTTGCTAACAATGCCTTTGAAGCTTTAAAGTTGTCCCTCATGAAATCTCCTCTTCTTTTCCCTCTGGATTATAGTCGAGACTACTTTCTTTATCTAGATGCCTCCGAGTATACTATAGGCATGGTTCTCGTTCAAGAGGATGATAACCATGATGAACATGTTATCTATTACTTGAGTAGAAGTTTATCATCCACGGAAATCAAGTACCAACATGTTGAGAAGCTGACTTTGGCTGTTGTTCAAGCAGTTCAACGTTTCCGTCACTACATTCTCTCTAGGAAGACTACAGTGATTTCACATTGTAACCCCATGCAACATATATTGACACGTCAATTGCTGGGGGGAAAGTACTCCAAGTGGATTGTCATTCTCCAGGAGTTCGATTTGGAATTCGATCGCGCCACGTCGAAGAAATCCCTAGTTTTTGCTGAGTTGATTTGTGATTTTCCCCACACTGCCACGGAAAAGGTAGCAGTCGATTCGTTACCTGATGAATCACTTTTCCTTATCGGTACCGATGATATTTGGTACGAAGATATCATTATATATCTCCAAACTCAAACTTTCCGACCTTCTTTGTCTAGTGCCGAACGCTGTCGTGTCCGTTATCAAGCACATCATTATATTATCCTTGGCGATAATCTTTATCGTCGAGGCATTGACTCTGTCTTTCAACGTTGTTTAACTTTTGAAGAAGCTGAGAAAGCTTTGAATGACTACCACTCTGGAGCATGTGGTGGTCATATGTCTGGGTATGCTACTGCCCAAAAAATCTTACGTGCAGGATACTTTTGGCCCTCGTTGTTTAAGGACTGCATTACTGTTGTTCAGAAGTGTCATGCCTGCCAGACCTATAATCAAAAGATTCGGTCGCATCTTGCTCCCCTTCATCCTGTAGTCTCAGTAGGTCCTTTTGAAAAATGGGGCTTTGACTTCATGACATGTCACCCTCACTCGGCTGGGGGGCATGGTTATATTATTGTCGTTGTTGATTATTTTACTAAGTGGGCCGAGGCGATGTCGACATTCGATAATACTGGAAAGACTACAGCATTATTTCTTTTCAACCATGTCATCACTCGTTTTTGTGTTCCTCAGGCTATCGTTACCGATCACGATAGTCATTTTAGAAATCATATGATTTCTGAACTTACAGAGAAGTTGGGCCTTCGTCATGATAGCTCAACACCTTATTATCCATAGGCTAATGGCCAGGTCGAAGCAATCAATAAGGTTCTCATAACTATGATTCGATGGATGATAGGAATCCATAAAGCCTGCTGGCACACGATGTTGTTTTCCGCATTGTGGGCATATCGGACATCTGTGAAATATGCTACAGGATTTACACCCTTTCGACTAGTTTATGGCATGGAAGCCATTCTTCCAATAGAATGTGAAATTTAGTCTTTGAAACTAGCTGTAGAACTCTTACCAAATACTTCTGCCGAAGAGGAACGTCTGTTGTATCTGATGCGATTAGACGAGACTCGTCGTGACGCTACCCTATTAATAGAAGCCCAGAAGAAATGCATTAAGGCACAGTATGACAAGCATGTCAAACCTCGTGTTTTCTCTGAAGGAGATCTTGTTCTTCTATATGAACAAGATAAATATGTCTTAGGAGCTGGGAAATTAGAACCAATGTGGCATGGGCCTTACATTGTTAGAAAAGTTTTGGAAAAAGGAGCATATGAGTTGGTGGATTATGATGGTGTACCTTTGAGTGAACCCAGGAATGGTTTGTACTTAAAGAAGTACCATGCATGACTCATTTGTGCACGAGTACTTGTATTTTATGTATCATACTGCATGTGTGTCTTATTTTAATTTTTCTTTTGATGTTATCTGGTCTCTTCCCTTACGTGACGTTGTGTTTGATGGCCAGATGTCGGAATATTCGCTACCTTATATTGGCTTCGTCGACAATGCTAGCCGTAGTACTCGGAACCTAGCTTCCGCTGCCTGGGCAATATATGCCCCAACAAACGAGTTTATATCTTTACGAGGTGTATGTCTTGGGCGGGAAACCAACAACATCGCAGAGTATAGCATCGTTATTGAGTTATTGGTTGATGCTATCTCTCTTGGAATTCGTCGTTTGGTTGTACGACTTGACTCGCAGTTGGTAGTGCTACAGCTAAGTAATGTCTACTCTATTCGAAGTCCTACATCATTAAGAGTATATTTGCGGATTCGCCTCTTGGAACGACATTTTGATCATATTGAATATCAACACATTCTGAGAAGTCTTAATACATTAACAGATGCTTTGGCTAATTATGTATTGGACAGACATTTAAATCACTTATAAGTCAAACACATTAAAATGTACACAATGTAAAGTAAGTCGGTAGAAGCCATGTATATATATATAACGATCAAAGTTTGTTTTTACAAAAATGATTGTCCGAAGACCAAAATATCAAAACTGAAGCTCATGGATTCTACATAATGACATCAATGATTTTCACGATAGCACACTAATGTCCTAGCCACTCTGCGGAGCAAGTGACCTATAGAGGCAGAGACTCCCATGGTATGACATTGATCGCGTCGTGGAATCTCCTCCAGAGGCATATCTGGAACGTCGGCCATCAGACCCTCTAAGTTCTGCTCCACTATCAGATAGTCCTTGGCATACTGTGGAATGGCTACTGCTTCCTCTCCTTGTCTCTGGACAGGAGAACTACCAGCAGGTCTATATGCCCCAATGTCTGTGTTATCAATAAAATTTGATGATTATTCTTCAGATAAAACTATAAAACCAAAAACATTTAAATATGGTTAAAATCCAAAAACATTTAAAAACTTGAAAAATTTTGGTACTTCTTACCGAGGTCTCCCCACTGTGCATCCTCAGGTAGTGCAAGGTCAGGATCGCCGCAAAAATCTAAGCCAGCGTATGCATAATCTTCTACCATCAGCACCTGGCCTCGAAGCCAGTCGAAGAAGGTATCGTCATACCTGACAATCGGTCCTGCCACATGACAGGCCATGAGTTGGCACCATCGTAACATCCTTGGGTCCCTGGGACCCAGAAAGTTCCACTCAGCCTAAAGCCTAAACACCGGGACCCTCTCACAGAAGAAGGACACCAACAATGATCCATATCCGAACTGTTTTAGATCTCCATGCCTGCATTTAGTCAGTTGTTTCTTGAGACTGTGTAAAACTACATCAGCCCATTTGAAGACCCGGAGCTCAGTACACTCGATGGCATACTGAAAATAGCTCTGCAGAGCCATATGTGGGGCAGCACTTCCTGCCATCCGAGCAATAGTAAAGAGAATGGTATGGAGAGTTATATCAGTCACTCCCCAAATGGCCACTTTCCCTTTTTGTCGTTCAGCCTCAGGCACACAGTACTGCCTACAATACTCACTCATTTTTAAGTCACCCCTTAGGCTACCAGTCAAACTGATGTAGGACCCTCACCTGGATAACCCAGTCAAGAAATAGATGTCCTCAATGTCGATTGTCAATGTGTGAGCTTCGACATTAAAAACTTGTTGGTCCAGATCCCACATCCGGACTAAGTACTCTAGCAATCAAACTTGGGCTCTCATGCCCGGGATGCAGAAATATTTCAGGAGACCAAAATTTCTTAAGGCAGCAATGGTCGGAGGGTGATTTTTGGCGTTTGCATTATCGTCCTCGTGTTCCCGTTCTCTCCATTCAAGCACCATGATGATGACTATAAACCTGCATGGGAAACATATGAAGATGGTTAATAATCTTAAACATGAAAAAAATTCTTTCTTTTGGCTAACCGTTGAATAAAATTTTAAACTTTGTGCTATTTGCAGGTGGCCTATGGAACACAGTGCGAACTGTTCGCATGCTACCTTAGGCCCACCTGCGAGAATGAAGCATTCTCGCAGGCCCCGTATAGGCAGCCTGCGAGAATCCTTTTACACGCATAGGGTTTGACAAATGGACTTGAAACTTAACTTTTAACCAATGGAAACACAAATTTAAACCATGAAAAGCTAGAGAATGGAGAGCTTACCAAAACACTGCAGATGGCTCGAGGAATGATGGCCCGAAGCTCCCAAAAATCGACGATGAAAGTAGAAGGTAAATTGGAGGTTTTTTGAACTCAAATGGTAAAAGGGTAAAATGACATGGTAAAATGTGTTATGGATTCATTTTATTTACTTTTTTACCATGTCAAAAGTAGGTTTTTTATGTTTATTCCTTATTTAAACCTAATTACTAATATGGAAATGAGTAAATGACTTGCAGGTAACAAACACGGATGGTCATGAATAAAAACTTTTTACGGTGTGGTGTGATTTTGTTTGGTTGTTATGGTTTTGACATAAAACCTCAAGTGCCTTTTATCCATTCTTGCGCTTGCAAAAAACATAAGAACGTGATCGAGCGTTGTTTTATCTCTTTTCCGGGCTCGTTGTGGTCACATGAAAAAGGAACCCCCCTGGAGTTAACTTTAATCTCTTTTCACGACTCCCTAAACATGAAAATATTGTTGAGCGATCTTGCTATTTTCATGCTCATTAAAGTATTTGAAGTTATGCGTCCTTCGAGCGATAGTTTAACCCTTTTTCGGTCTCGTTGGACTATTGTACGAAAAAGGAACTGAGAGAGTTTTCTTTTAAGTGTTTTTCCAAACTCTATAATATTGAAAAACCTTCGAGTTTACTATCTATGGACTCGTTAAAATAAACATTGACAGACCCGTGATGGGACCGAACCACTCCTTCTTAGGGTTTGTTAAAAATACTTCGAGGGACTCGTCCGAACGATGAGCTTATATCAACAAGCATATGTGATCCTCTTCAAGCTTGCGTAAAAATAAAGAGGTACTTTCCAGAAATGGTGGGGGGGAAATTTGGGAAAGGGATATGTTTCATCTTTGTGTTAGTTGTCAGTAAGTGTCGCTCTTGAACATGACACCCCCTATTCATCATTTGAATCCGGTTTGGGAAATCCATTTGTCTCTCATTCGATTTAATAACAAGGTCTTTCCATGTGTTGTCTTTGAGTCAATGCTGCCAAATCATCAATCGTGTCATTCACATGTTCAAGAGTAGTCCAAAACTCTATTGAGTCAGCCATTTGTAGTTATCCTTTCACTCCATGTCGGCCTTCCCTGTGTCCAAAGTCTAATTGCCACATACTCTGTTTCACTTTCAAACTTTGTTACTCATTTCGTGTCACTGATGGGGGATACATCAAGGCCCTCCTCTGACGAGTCTTATTCCATCGACTTCAACACATTATCCGGAATCAAGACTTAGAAATTATTTAGTACCTTGAAGCTTGCATGCCTCAATGGCAAGTTTCTCGCTTTCGACAGTGAGTTTACATCATTGACCCTTGATCGAAAGATTACCTCGATTGTTCGACATCAATTTATTTATTCACAGTCGATGGATTGTACTATAGTACCTTGGGATTCATTGACATCAATGGTGATTTCCCTCGCACTTGTTAACGGTATACATCAATGACCGGTAATCAAGTGGTTTCTACCATGTTCGACTTCGACACATGTAATCACATGGTTAGATTCGTACTTTGGGTGATGAGATTGAAGACCTTGGATATTGTCTTTGTGATCCAGGTTGCGATGGAGTATATATATGATTTGCGACACATAGATCCACTGTGTATGTTTCGTGGCTATGTCGTCTCGACTAAAAATTTGTCGCACAGATCCACAGTGTATTCAGGTGGCTGTGCTATATAGTGATGGCATGGATCCACAGTGTATGATTGGTGGCCATGAACTTGGTTTATGAAGTCGTCAGTCTATGATCTGAGTATTGGAATGCCTACCTCAGAATTGGTATACATGATATTCTGTTGATGCTTGGATGTTTGTAGGTTTCCGATTAGATGTGCTCTTGGTTCTTGACACACACATGCATCTTACAAAGTCTATCGACTATCACTGGTTCCGCTCTCAGACTTTGGGGGGCATTCTGTTATCCACAAATTTGGTCATTGTGATGATGTCATGATGATGTTATGATGATGGAAAATCAAGCTCTTTACTAAGAACACTTTCCTGAGAAAAGTTATAGTTGTCTTCTTCCATAACTCACACTTTTGAAGAATGTTCGCAGGCTACTTATATATTCACCTGCGAGAATGTCTGATTCTCGCAGGCTACATTAAGCTGGAGTGCGAACTTCTCACACTATACTCATTGTTAGGGTGCGAACATGTTATTAAAGGGGAAAAAGATAAAAATCTCAAACCTTCTAGAGGAGAATCTTCTAGAAGGGTGAGTTGGCTTTCTAATGGTTATTCAGGTGCTGGCATTCCAGATATCTTGGGATCATTCCCTATCCAAGTAACTAATCTATCTTCTCCTATATATTGAGGAGATTGCTCATGGAAAGGGTTAAGTTAATTTAGAAGCAAGCTAGCAAGAGATTGATTGGAGAATTAGTGCAATACTGTATGGAGGACTGATGCTACATCAGCTAGAGACAACAATAAGGTCATCACAAGTGATTGATTTTCTTCATGCATGAGCAAGTGTGTGTGTCAGAGATTGAATCCATTGAAAGGAGACCTATGACATCAAGTCTAGAGTTTTAAGTTTCACTTTCAATTAA
>CBVK0100069325.1:0-14939 GCA_900067695.1 Picea abies
ATAACATTACTAATCTAATATGCCCCAATTAAGGGGTAATGAGCCAATATTAGGGATTAACACTCAGACTTGACATGAAACATCATTGTCGCATGTTCTCACACCACCATCACCTTCCACCGAACCATCCTTGACCGTATCATCACATGGACTACATACAATACCCATAAAATGTTAGACCCCTTACCCTTGACTCCGCTGGTTATCCCCAAACCAACACCATCAAACAACTTCCCGCCGAATCTACTGAATTCTCTTGTAAGTCCCATTCATGAGAATCTTCCTCCTCAAAATTTCCATACCCCACATTCGTATATGGATATTTGGTTCATGTTGTCTAGTGAAACCCCACAACCTCCTCTCATACGAACACCCATCTCAGTCAAAACTAATGATCACACACACTCATCTCATACAACTTCCATAAAAGACACTCCCATTACCCAACCAAGTCTCACTCAAGACATCACTATGTCTACATACTTTACCCAGACCACCGTATACCCCTTATACTCCTTCATCTTTCAATCAGAAGAAGACATTGTGGAATCAATGTCCTCACCTAATTTCCGATGGGATTCCTTTCACCATCGATCCTTATTTTTATCTCAAAATACATTTCAACCACACTTAGATGCCCTGATCTTTGCAATTGAATATAAAGATTTGATTCCTCTTGGTCATGTTTATTGGATCAAAACCCCTCATCCTCATGCCTTTTTGGATGGAAAAGAATGCCACAGTTGCATACACTGTGCACGACTATAGCCATTACTTCCACACAAAAGTGCACGACAAATAGAGTTTTTCCTACATGCATCACCCTAACTACCAACCAAAATGGTCGTAGAGTCATCTGTACAACCCTCAACCAAAAAAATACAAAAATAAACAGATGCAATAGGTCTAGAGAACTTACTATACTCTCTCTCCAGTCAAAATAGTGTCTCCATGTTCTCGTACCAATCAACAATGCTTAGAAACCTCACCCTCAAACCTCAACTTGTGCAAGTACAAATGAGGTGGCATTATGGGTCCCACACCCATATATACACCCCATACTCAAACTTCACCAGCCTTGTTTAGTAGCTTAGGAGCTCAATTTTTCACATCGTTCATGGCAAGGGCATCTTGACTTTGTCACCTACACATTAGCATCATTTGTTGTCTGTTTAATCACAAATCCCCGAAGAGCTATTTTTGCTTCTTGGGCACAGGTACACATGAGTTTTTTACATTAATTATCAAATAATTGTCATATGTGCTTCTCATTATATATTTTTCACATCGGGTATTTGATTTTTGTATGTATAGGTACTTCTCATGAACATAAATAGTCACTTTCGTCATGTCCTTCCCATGGCCCCTTCAGGTATATGTTCGATACTGGAAAATAATAAATTCATCTACCAACAGTTTCATATTCTAGTCATCCCTTTCAACATAACCCTTTAGGATCCCACTCGGCTCTGAGGTACCGTCACCTGATCTATTCCGTTAAGGTATTTTCACCTGGTATTATTCTCACCCCATGAGTTGTCCCACGTGTATTTTACCCCTGGAAAATTAACACTCGTATTGTCCTATCCATTAGGTTTGGGATTTCTAGTAGCACTACACCCCAACACGAGAACCCCATACTTCTTTCTCATCATATTGCTAAACTACCCCATAATGGACTCCCACTTCTTGTTTAGTTGGTTACATCAAATGCACTTACACATTATCATTAACCCCCCATATCATCCACCATCAATTTCCCATCTACAATTTTATCCTCCACTCACCTACCTGGTACAGGAAACCACCAATGGGGCCCCCACCCCTCATCAGTTAAATCGCACCACTTGCGCCCCAAGAGGGACAAGCCATCATTTCACAAGGGCACCCATTTCTTTATATGTACTTTCAACCAAATTATTCTTTATTAATTTGGTAATTGTATAAAGAACATTTTGAATTTCAACAATTAGAGTAGAATTTTTCCATCGCAACCGAAAATGTCTTTTTCCTTGGCACACAACAACCCATGTTTCCTTTAGTTGGGTGATATGGGATCTTTTCGTCAGGTGACTTATTAAAGAACTATATTAAATGAGCATAGACAAAAGTACACCATAAAGAAGGAAAAGCTCAAAATGAAATAGACATAATCATGCAATATGAACACAAATAACTTGATAACGGAGTTTGTCCCTGGTGGACTACGTCTCTGGGTCCTTCTCTCAAATGGGTAGGTCTTTTTATTAACTCCACAAAAGAATTGGGAAAAATACATAAGTATACGTCATTATAGAGTTAAGCCATAGAATCTTTGCTCAAATCATAAAAATAACACCAACACTGCATTCGTGGTGTTGTTTTACCTAAAAATGATTGCCTCCATGCCTCAGTCTGAGTCAGACATTTTCAGTCCCCCAAGACACCCCTGCCTCAATTTTCATGCTACTAATCCTGCAATTAATGATTGAAAGATCTCGAAATCCATGCCAAAATCTATAAAAATACACCCAAATTCGTACTGTATGGATGCGCTCAACCTGTCCCTTCTCCATGCTCTTGTCCATTTTGAACTCTGGCGAGACCCCCTTCTTATACGATTTCTGCAAGTCGTTAGCATTAATGAAGTTGTTGGTATGTTGGTTAGCATAGCTAAACTTAGGCATTGTTTGGGCGGAGGTCCCGAGGTCAAATCCCACGTGCCTCCCCCTTTTTGGAAAAAAGTTACAACAACTTTGGCGCACCATGCCAAATCTGGCGGGAGGTCACTAAAATAGCGTAAATGTGATAAATGGAGGCGGATATGGTGGAGAATATGTTATATTTGGTGGTTGGTTGATTTAAGCCCCTGGGCAGGTGGAATACTATAGTCATATGGTGCAATATCATGTGAACAGGGGCTAGGCCGAAGGCCTAGCTCCTCCCTTTGGTGCCTTAGTTCAAAGTTTGAAATTAAATAATAATTAAATCTTATCACAAGGAAGAAAAGTTGTATGGTGTAAAGGTTGGTGCATATGTGTGGGGACTTTGGGCTAGTGAGAGGTCATGAATTCGACTCTTGGGGAGTCAATAACATTTTTTAACATACCAACCATTGAATAGCTACAGTGGCACCATATAATTTGTCCATAAAAATGCCACTTGTCACCACATGATTCGCCATGAAAACTGACATGTGTCATCCCTTAACTTGCCCACATGTCTTCCATCCTTGTCACATCATCTGGCCAACTCATTTATGCCACATGTCACCCTTACAGTGGTGCCATGTGTCACTTTGACTTTTGCCTTTTTGACCAAGTTTGACTAAACTTTGACTACTTATAATGTTTGATCCGTAACTTTGTTTGACAATCTGTTTACGCCATTAGAAAGATTGCGACATGCTCTTTGCGATTATGCCCTTTTCACTGAGTTTTAGGAAATTTTAATTTTTTCCCTTTTATTGTCTGCTGAAGCCATTCTGAGCATTCTAAGTTGCTTATGTGAATTCTAAGTTGTCTTGATCTTCTCTGGATCCTTTTTGGATCACACCTTCCCACTAATAGATTTTGGGACCACAAAAAGATTTAATTAATCAATTGGTAAGTGAGGGAAGAGTTCCCTCACCTTATCTTTCTCAATCCACTTTGCCTTGCTTGGATGTGTGCCCTTTAAGCCTACTCGAAGATAATCAATATCACCCTATGTGAAGTCCTCGTCCTTCTGTTCAGGATGATATCTTCTTGTAACTCATCCAAGTACTCAGGTGAAAACTCATAAACTAAAGGTATTGAAACTTTCTCATCCTGATCCATGATCATGGGAAGCTCAAAAATTTTCAAATTCTCTATGTTCACAACTGAATATATCTGCATATAATGTGGAAGATATAAACGAAAATCATTAGTGCCTCTTTTCTCCAAAATAGTGAAGGGTCCATATCATATGGGCTCAAGTTTCTTTCCTTCACCCTTCAATCATTCCTTGTTGAAGTGAAGCCATACCCGGTCTCCAACTTGGAACTGATGATCAACCTTGTGCTTGTCATGTCGAGATTTATACTGTTCTTGACTCTTGTCCAACTATTCCCTCACTGCCTGGTGTATCTGCTGAATCCTCTAGATGAACTTGCGGGCTTTGTCCTCTGTTTGTTCTCCATTCACATTGACATCTTTCCCATACATCAAGTCCAAGGGAACCTTTGGTAGGTACCCATAACACATCTCAAAAGGTGAACTCTACGTGGATGAATGTAAAGCTAGATTATAAGCATGTTGTACATAAGGTATCTCTTCATCCCATAACTTAGGATGCTTGTTGCAGTAGCCTCGAAGAAAAAGTACCACTATTCTATTTACCACCTATGTCTGCTCATCGGTCTGTGGATGAAAATCAGTGTCCTCTTCAATTTGGTGTTCATCATTCTCCATGAGCTAGTCCAAGAATCCCTAAGGAATTGAGTATATCAATATGAGACAATGGACATGGGTAACCCAAAGTGAACCTAAACATGCTGAAAAAAGATATTAGCAGTTTGCTCAGCAATGATCTGCATTTTACATGGCATCAAGATACACATATTGCTAAACCTATCCACTACAACATACAAATAATCATGACCCCCTCTGGTCATTGGTAAACCCCCTACAAAATCAATGGAAATTATTTCCCATGGATGGGATGGAGCAAGAAGTGGTGAGTATAGCCCAAATTTTCTATTAGTGGGCTTACAAGTAGAACACATCACACACCCCTTTACATATTTACTTACAATTGCTTTCATTTGAGGCTAGTAACAAAACCATTGCAAATGAGCCATAGTTTTTTCTACCCCAAAATGTCTAGACACAAGAGAAGTATGAGCTTCGCGTATCACATCAAATCGTTCACTTGTAGGAATACATAACTTCCCAAGATGATAGAATAATTTTCCCAGTAGATAATAGTTCTCTACCTGTGCACCATGGGTTAGCTTCTCATATACTTCCTTAAAATATTCATCGATGGAATATTGTTATACATGGCTATCATGACATAAATAAGTATTCTTCAAAATAATAGAGGCAACAATAGGAGTTCTAGAAAGCATATCGGCTACCTTGTTACTTGTACCCTTCTTGTACCTAATTACAAAATGAAATTGTTGTAGAAAACCCGTCCAACTGTAGTGTCAAGATTTTTGCAATTTGGTCTGTTCCTGAGATACTGTAAGGGCTGGTGATTTGTATGTATGATGGTGTCCTTCCCTAACAAGTAATGCTTCCATTTATTTATGCTTTGAACTAATGCATACAATTCTTTATCATATGTAGGATAGTTAACAACAACTTGGTTAAAATTCTCAGAGGGGTAAAAGATAGACTTATGATATTTCATCAATACTGCACCCATGGCATATCCAATAGCATCTTTCTTGATCTCGAATGGCTGTTGAAGATTTGACAGTGATAATATTGGTGTGGTACTGATCTTCTCCTTCAAAATGTTGAAATATTTTGTTGCTTTCCTTCCAATTGAAAAGTGTTCTTCACATTGGTTAAGGCATGCAAAGGATCTGCGATAAAGGAGAATTTGGGAATGAATCTCCTCCAATACTGGATTGCACCCAAGAAGCTTTGAATCTCAGTTACACTCTTTGGCTCAGGCCATTTCACAATCACATCAATTTTGGAAGGATCAATCTTCAATTGTCCTCCTCCCACGATATGACCTAAGTATACAAGTGCAGTCTTGCAAAATTCACATTTAGACATTTTCACATACAACTTTTCCCTCTGCAAAGTATCCAATACTTGTTTTACATGCCTTACATGTTCATCCCAAGTCTCTTTGAAAACAAGAATGTTGTCTAAATACACAATCACAAAGTCATCCAAGAAAGGCCTGAATACATCATTCATCACACGCATGAAATTTGTCGGAGCATTACAAAGCCCAAACGACATAACTAACCACTCAAAGAATCCTTGTCTGGTTTTAAAGGCAGTCTTCCATGCATCCTATTTTGCAACTATAATTTGATGATATCCACTATGCAAATCCAACTTAGTAAAATAAACAACATTCTTCAACTAATCAAGTAAATCATCTATGCGAGGAAGAGGGTATCAATTTTTCACTGTGATTTTATTTAAAGCCCGGTAATCGACATACATTCTCCATGTGCCATCTTTCTTTGGCACCATCATGATCGAAGAACCACAAGGAGATGAACTAGGCCTGATGTCCCCTTGATCCAATAATTCATGTACCTACTTCTTGATTGCTATCATCTCCATAATTGACATCCTGTACAATCCCACATTGGGCAAAGGAGAATCCTATTGAAGATGTATCTCATGTTGGATATCCCTCTTAGGAGGTAATCCATATGGTTCCTGAAAAATATCATCATACTTAGAAACAATATCAGTTAATTCATGTTTATGAGATGGATCACATCCCTGAAAAGCATCGGATGTCCCAACATCTTTCTCTTTGACGACCATGATTACATATCTCTTATTAGTGGTTATGATTCTTTTCATTTTCCCTACATTAACAAGTATCATATTTACCCTCATGATGTGAGATCTAACAATATATTCCACTCCCCCTTTAGTAAGGTGGTATTTGTTCTCATGATGAAAGAGGATTGCTTTTCTATCATAAAGATACGGACTTCCCAACACTATGCCACATATATCAAGCAATACAACATCCAAATCTACTTCATCATGAATTAAATTTGAAGCAATAGAAAATCTGACCCTACATTGTTTGGTGACATTAAGTTTGGCTTTGTCACATACCCAACCAAGAGGGTAAGGCTTTGGATGTGGTTTCGTTACAAGACCCATCTTCTTAACAAGTTCTTGAGATATTAAGTTTACTTGGGAACCCGGATCAAATAATGTATTTATCTTAGTATGTTTAGATACAACTCGTATATGAAATAAATCATTCTTCTTTCGTTCATCAATATGAGATTCATCACTGGAACTTGAACTAACATGAACATATTCTTTACCTTGTATTCTATCCATTGTGATATTTCCTTCATCTCTTGATTCGGAACCAAGAACTTGTTTCACTGTAGCAACAGTCTTTGTCTTCCCCTTTCCACTAAACTATTTCGGTTTCTTTTCTGGATGTAGTTTCCAACAGTGTTCTTCATCATGACCTCTCCTCTTACAATGAGTGCAAGATGGTTTTCCTCCTTCTCTTTCTACTGTAGAGGTCTTATTTCCCTTCCTTTTAAACTTCTTGAAAGTCTTTTGTGGGAAATTGGAAGATTTCTTTGTGGGATCTTCTTGAACATGTTTCCCCCTGTTCTCAAGGTGAGTGGCTTGCACACAAACTTTGTCAAGACTAGTGGGTTTAAAAAAGAGAAAAGTATGAAGAATATAACTATGAAGTGGGCCAATATACTTCATTAAAGTTTCATAAGAATCCAAAGGAATATTCAATGCTAAATATTTCTTCCTAAATTCCTCTGTGAAACTTTATACGTTCTGACCTTTATTCTATCTCAACGTTTTCCATTCCATCATTACTTTATGTAAATACCCTAATGGATAGAACTACTTCCTTATCTCTATTTTAAAATCCGACCATGAGGAAAGAAGCTTACCATACTTACTCATGTCATGCAGATTGCTCTCCCACCATACAAGAGTGGTGCCTTCCAATCGAAGAGAAGCCAGTTGCACTTTAACTTCCTCTTTGTCAATATGATGAACCTGGAAATATACTTCGACCTGTTAAATCTTAAAAGAGGATATATGGTTAGAATGATGAGAGTGACGAGAATTATTAGAGGAAGAAGAACTAGAACTTGAAGGTGAAGACAGAGGCTCAGGAGGGTCTCGTCCAGCCCCTTGATTTACTGAAGCATAATCATCGGGTGGTGCTTCTTTTTTCATATCCTTCTTCTTCATCCTCTTCTCGTAATCTCCATACATTTGTTCCACCATTTCTGACATGTGATAAAAGACCATGTGAAATTTTTTCTCATGTTCATCACGCTTGTTCTCTTCTGCCATCGTCTTCCTTCAGGATCCCATGTTCATCACGCTTGTTCTCTTCATTCACCCTTATTATGCTTGGCACTAGTAAGAATTCATACTCAACAATTCAAGTCAAAGATGACTGCTCTGATACCAACATGATCCAGGATCTTTTCGTTAGGTGAATTATTAAAGAACTGTATTAAATGAGAATAAAAAAAAGTACACAATAAAGAAGGAAAAACTCACAATGAAAGAGACATAATCATGAAATATG
The DNA here is from genome assembly GCA_900067695.1 of Picea abies. NCBI lineage: Eukaryota > Viridiplantae > Streptophyta > Pinopsida > Pinales > Pinaceae > Picea > Picea abies. The sequence goes on from CBVK0100069325.1 coordinate 8,248, forward strand.
AACAAAAATAACTTGATAACGGAGTTTGTCCCTGGTGGAATACACCTTCGGGTCCTACTCTCAAATGGGTAGGTCTTTTTATTAACTCCACAAAAGAATTGGGCAAAATACGTAAGTATACATCATTCTGGAGTTAAGCCAAAAAATATTTTCTCAGATCAGAAAACTAACACCACCACTGCATTTGTGGCATTGATTTACCTAAAAATCATTGTCTCCAAGCCTCAATCTGAGTCGAACACTTTCAGGCCCCAAAGACACCCCTTCCTCGATTTTCGTACCACTACTCCTGCAATTAATGATTGACAGATCTCAAAATCTATGCCAAAATATAAAAAACTACGCCCAAATCTGTATTGTACAGATGCCCTCAACCTTCCCCTTCTTCTTTATCTTGTCCATTATGAACTCTGGCGAGACCCCTTTCTTATACCATTTCTGCAAGTGGTTAGCCTTAATGAAGTTGTTGGTATGTTAGTTGGCATAGATAAACTTAGGCGGTGGTTGGGTGGAGGTCCCGGGATCAAATCGCATGGGCATCCCCTTTTTTGGCAAAAGGTTATAACAACTTTGGCGCACTGTGCCAAATCTGGTGGGCGGCCACTAAAATAACGGAAAGGTGATAAATGGAGGTGGATATGGTGGAGAATAGGATATATTTGGTAGTTGGTTGAGTTAAGCCCCTAGGCGGGTGCATTATCATTAGAGTGGTATGTGGATGCCATTAGAAGGTTTTATGCATTAGGCATGGTTTTACATGATAATATATTCATATGGTGCAATATCATGTGAACAGGGGTTGGGCCGAAGGCCTATCCCCTCTCTTTGTCGCCTTAGTTCAAAGTTTGAAATTAAATAATAATTAAATCATATCACAAACAATAAACGTTGTATGGTGTAATGGTTGGTGCATATGTGTGGGGCCTTTGGGCTAGTGAGAGGTCATGAGTTTGACTCTTAGGGAGTCAATAACAGTTTTTCACATACCAACCATTGGAGGGGTGCCACATGGCACCATATAATTTGTCCATAAAAAATGTCACTTGTCACCACATGATTCATCCATGAAAACTGACACATGTCATCACTTAACTTCCCACATTTCTTCCATCCTTTCCACATAATCTAGCCTACTCATCTGTGCCACATTTCACCCTTGCAGTGGTTCCATGTGTCACTTTGACTTTTGCCTTTTTGACCAAGTTTGACTGAACTTTGACTGCTTATAACTTTTGATTCGTAACTTCGTTTAACGAGTCGTTTGCACCGTTAGAAATCTTGTGACGTGCTCTTCATGATTGTGCCCTTTTTATGGATTTTTAGGAACTTTGAAAATTTTCCCTTTTATTGTCTGTTGAATCCATTTTGAGCGTTCTAAGTTGCTTTTGTGCATTCTGAGTTGTATTAATATTCTCTGGGTCCTTTTTGGATCATTGGGGCATCCCCCTTTCATCACCATCTTTTCAAATATATCCCTATCATGGAATAAATACCGACTATCACCAACACCCCTGTCCCAAATATTTGTACTTTGACCTCTCATCCATTCCTTTGTAGTCTCACCCATTCAACCTAGTTTACCAAATATTTTTTCGTCCCCCTGACACCAGATCATGTTTTACAGTTGCTTCCATCATTTCATTTTCCCCCAACCAAGGGAAATTCTCTAGTCCCATACATCTTGAACGTCATTCATGTGACCATTCCATCCATCCTCTCCTCCATCCAGTCCCTGACACCTATTTGATCGAATCGATGTCGAGAATCCAATTGATTCTTGTAGTCATGCTTCTTTCTTGTGGATGTCAACATATATTTCCAAGTAGGTGGTAGTATATTGAATCCCATTTCCTTATTAATGAGCAGTATCGGATGGCACAAAAAGAGTTTTCATTGCTTTTTGATGGCATCGACCCCCATGAAATTCAAATCCAACAAAGTTTCATGTTACAGTGGGTCTTACTATGTGACTGTTGTAGTTTTCAGTAATCGTTGAAGACTTCTAAATTTTATAGGCCATCAATTCCTCTGGGTGGTTCATACCTAGATTCAAATCCCAATGAGTAATCAGAACCATCATCTGTCATTTTTTGATGCCCCCAAGGGCATTATAGACATCTACTTCATAAAAAATACTCAGTTTTCATCATTTTATTTATGGTTTCATGAAATGAGCATGTTGCATGCCCACCTCATTTGTACAAAGAATTAAATTTCAAGTTTTGGATATTACTTTATTCCATTCAAAATCCCCTTTTCCTCCAACGGATTTCTCTCACAATTCTTCTCAGCAGTAGCTACAAATATCCTATCTCATGACAATCTCAGAAAGATAAACATTGATATATTTTGGCTATACATATTCTCCTAGCCTCACACATCAAGGGGCATGTGTTCTTACCAAAAAATTTCTCATAGAAATACAGACAATGGATGAAGAAACAACTAGCATAGACATAACATACTTCCAACATTTACATAATCTATTTTAGCAAGATGATCAAAACTATATAAAAGACATGAATTTATGCACACTTCTAGCAAAGCTAGCACGTGCACATTCTTGCAAACCAAAACAAATCCAAATGAACATAGTGCATGCCCCGCATGACTGTCCTTGAATAAATTCATGCATATGTGTAAACAATGCATTTATGAATTTGGTCGGGCCTCAACCAGTTTCAGGATGAAGTGAGTCAAAACAAGACCCCAATATCGACCTAAAATCTCTCCTTGGGATGACCGAAAGGATGGTATGTACCTCTAAAGGACTCCCATTCACTCTTGGAACAAATTATGAAATACCTTGCTATGGTCCTATAAATAGATGGTCATTATATGCTAAAAAGGAAGAAGTTCATTGTATTTCTATGCTTCCCAATTACTCTTGGAGAAACCATTTGTTCTCTTGAGAATAGTTTGAGCAAGCATTACATAGGGAAGGCATTCCACCTTTTGGAAATATTTTCCATGGAGTTCTTCACCATTTTCAATTCAAGATAGGAGAGTAAAAGCTCTACTTTGAGGGATTCAAGATCCCTCCCTAGGAGTAATAGGGGATTCATAAATCCCACATTTCGCCTCTTAGTGTTCTCAATTTCAAAGACCATTCTCTATTAGATAACCATTCTTTGTGTCCAATTTCATGCATCCTTTGTTTATATCTTCTTAGTTTAGTTTTCTTTGTTTGTCATTGATTTCTTGTTCTATTTCTTGCTTTCTTGATTGTGGGTTCACTAACCTACTAATCATTGTTTTGTGTTTCTTTTCTAGCCTATCAAGGAAACTAAAGTGGTATCATTTTTATCACTCTAGTGACCAAAATACCCAAACATGGATGCCGTTACATGTAGTTGGGGTGCCATGAGCATGGATATGAGTCTTTTGGTGTCTTGCTCATGCAGTGGTATGCTATGCAAAGCATGTTGAGGGAGGGTAAGGTACCTTAGGAAATTGATTAGGAGATACTTTGATTATTGTATTTTTTCGTATTTCAGTTCATATAGAGGACAATAAAGGATTAAAATCCTTTTTTGAGATATGATCCACCTTTTGTAACTATTGAAATTGATGATGATATGATGTGCTTCTGATTTATTGTTATTACAACAATGATTTGAGTTTTTTTTTTAACGTAAATGGTGTAAATGGCAATCTAATACGTAATTAGAAAATGAATCACATAATACATTGGCACATCTTGGAATATGAACTTAAGTAATATGATCAAAATAATTCTCCAAAAAATGCACTCCAAGGAAACAACAAAGTAACACAGGGTTGTGAATATGATAATTATTGTTTAGTTGGAATACAACCAGTTAAACGTTGAGACAAACTTGTAAGGACCAAATGCAGTGTGCAATGGAATCACATAGTAGTTCAATAAGAATGCTATACTCTACTAAATTATTAGTATATGGGTTTAAATGCGCACCTCCATAAGCGATCAATTCTCATCTAGGTGAATAAATCACCCGAGTGTTAGAAGCCAGATTATGAGTATGGTGACTAGCACTATTTGCATACCCTACGAAAAACGATGAATCACATCACATATTCCAACCAAATAGAAACACTATAAGCATCATTAATGGAAAAATAACATTTTACTATCATATTGTACAACTATATACAATAATTACAAAAATACTGGTTAAGTAAAGATGCTCAAGCGTGGTACTTTTTCAGATAGAGCCAATTTCTAGGCTTGAAAAGTGCATTCCCATCAAAATATTCTAGCTCGTATGCCCCTTTTTGTAAGGCACATATCAAAAAGTAAAGGCCATACCATAACGTATTAAACTTGTTTTCCCCCAATGCATATTTTTTTTAGTCATATACTAGGACAAGATCGCCTTTAGAAAACATCTTGGGTGCATGGACTTATCGTACTGACCCTTAACTCATTTTTTGTGCACTTCATTTGTAGTCATAGCATCCAAACATTGCTCATCAAGTTATTCTATATGGAAAAGGAGTGCTTCTAAATCAGTCGAGTCAGGTATAAGGTCTACAATGATATTAAGGGATGAAATCCAACACTCAATATGTAAAACAGATTTGAATGCATGAACGAGATGGAAAGGAGAAAATGCTAGTAGTTATTTTTATTTTCATCTGATATGCACATAAATCTAGATAGAGCATAATGTACCAGTTAAACTTGCTTTCATTGACCATGCATCGAAGAATGGTCTTAAGAGACTTATTAATGACCTTGAAATGTCCATTCACCTACTGGTAATACAGAGACGAGTGTTCCTGTCTAAAACCCAACTTAGGAGCAAGTTTTGACATCATCTTGTTCTAGAAGTGACTACCATGGTCAATGAAAATATCTTTTGGAACACCAAACCAATTTATAAACTGGTTAAAAATAAAGAAAGTAGCAGTCTCACCATCATTGTAAAACGTAGGCATGGACTCCACCTACTTTGTGAAATAATCAACAGACACAATGATGTAATGATACACCCTAGCCGAAGGTGGGTGGCATGTCATAAAATCAATGCCCCACTTAGTAAATGGGTCAATGGTGATGACTAGAAAAAGAGGAGCAATATGTGCATGCATCTTTCGAGAAAATATCTAGCATGGGTGACACTTCTTGACCTCTTCTATGCAGTATTTAAATATTGACATCCAAAAGTACCCAGTACACAAGATATTCTGGGTTGTTTCCAGTACTGATAAGTGACTTCCGCATGATCCACTGTGACAATCATTAAGAATAGCCTATGCTTTCTCATGGGTTAAACAATGAAGAAGAATTGAATCAACTCCTCGATGATAGAAAGTGTCATTGATGATAAGGTAAATCTTCATCTGATGGTGAATCAAAGACGGTCATCCTTTGAGTAATGTGGGGAACACTTAAGATTCGAGAGATATATAAGGATATCTCCATACCAAGGATTAGTAAACAAATATAGAATATACGCTCATCAGGAAGTTAGTCAATAACTTCAATATCATCATTCTCTACTCTTCGATATAACTTCGGAAAATACTAATGACCTTTTGGATTTGGCAGAAACAAATCCATATCAAACTCCTGAAGAACAACAATCCACCTATTATACTTCCCACCAATTATTCACTAAGTCAAAACATACTAAAAAGGGTGAACGTCGGCAATGAAAGTCGTCTTGCACAAAGGAATACAATGTTGGAGGTGTTGAATAACATGAAATGATGCTAAGGTCAGTTTCTCAATGTGATAATACTTTAGCCCAGGTCCCATCAAAGCATGACTCAAATAATAGATGACATGTTGTTGGAGCTTGTCATCCTCCTGAACTAATACCATACAAATCAAATATTCAACTGTCGCGAGATATTGTAGAAAACATCTATTATAATTTGGGAGGATGAGCAAAGGAGTCAAAACTAGAGATTTCTTCAATGCATCGAAGGAAAGTTGTGCTGACTTTTTCCCAATAAAATGGAACCCCCTTCTTCAATAGGTGCATAAAAATGTTTTGTGATATCATCATAATTTGGTACAAAATGTCAAAGGAAACTCCCCTTTCCTTGTATACTTTGAAGCTAAGGTATTGTGCGGAAGGAAGGAAATTTATTTATTTCCTCTACTTTTAAAGGGTCAACCACGATCCCTTTAATTGAAACGATAAATCCTAAGAGACATCCCGAAGTCACACAAAAAATGCATTTTTATGGATTCAAGTGAATTTGATAGTGACAACATCTCTCAAAGTTAAGGGAGAGGTGTACTCAAGATCGTGGAAAGACAACATCATGGCCCACTGAAAAGTAGCTCCAACATTTTTAAGGTCAAAAGGCATATTTTTGTACTCAAAGGTTTCCAAAGGAAAAAAAAAAATTGTCTTACATTGGTCCTCGGGGCGGATCTGTATCTGGTTATAACCAGAAAAACCATCCATCAATGAGAAAATATCACTTCCTTTGCATTCATTAAGAATTTGATTGATAAATGGTGTAGTGAAGTTACCCTCAAGACAAGATTTTTTCAAATCATGAAAATCCATGCACACTTGAATCATACCTTGTTTCTTGTCTACAGGAAAAGGATTGGATACCCATTATGTCAATGGGATTGGATATATAAATCTTTCTTTGAGCAATTTTTCTACCTCAACTTTGATTGTTGTTGCTTTCCTTGGGGTGAGATCGGAAGAGCGTCGTGTAGGGAAAGAGTGTAGATCTCG
>CBVK0100069326.1:0-14939 GCA_900067695.1 Picea abies
ATCAGCATAAAACATTAACACATACCTCATCCTGAAGGTTGTTTTGTGGATGTCTTCATCCTTAATCTAGACTCTATGGTATCCAAACCTTAAGTCGATCTTCGAGAAGATGGAAGCACCTCCCAATTGGTCGAACAAGTCATCAATTCTTGGTGAGGGGTACTTGTTCTTTATGGTTGTCTTATTGAGTTGTATGTAATCTATGCATAGTCGAAGTGTGCCATCTTTATTTTTCACAAAAAAGAAGGGCAATCCCCACAGAGATACACTAGGTCGGATCTAGCTTTTTTCCATCATCTCCTTCAGTTGTAGATTGAGCTCAACCATCTCTGGCGTACTCATCCTATATGGCATTCTAGATGCTGGCATCGCTCCTGGTGCAAGTTCTATCGAGAAGTCAATATCCCTTCTCGGAGGTAGACCTGATACCTCTTTTGGGAGCACGTCCTTGTATTCTCTTAATATGGGGTGGTCCTCTAGGTTTGGTTTGTCATCCTCAATAGATTCCAACACCTGTATTTCATATAAGGGACACCCCTTTCTGTAATACTTTTTCATTTGAAGGGTCAATATTTGTCTCACTGAGACATGATTCTGAATCCCTTGGAGGGTCATGTTTCTCCCTTCTTAATTTACACATTCTAAAGTTTTATGGTAACAGTCCAACTTAGTTTTATATGCAGTCGGTTCGCTCGGGTGGGAAATCCACCCATGATGAATTTGTAGGCTGTTATGACCTCTGCCACTTTCCTTTTGGTCCTAGTGGCTAGTCGTACCAACCATGGCTTAACATGTCTAACTAGTTGTAGTTTACACTTATCAACTGTATGAGGGGCCACATAACTCAAATTAGAACCAGGGTCAATTAAAATAGAAATGATATGGTTGGCAATCATACCTTCCAGCTCCACTACTAAAGCTTGGTGGTCGACTTGATTATTTTCCAAGGCTGCATAGATTCATGGCATGCTCCTAGCCACATCATTGATGGTGGTAGCTTCTTGGATATTTTAGACTCTCTTATTGTTTTTTTGTCTGTGTGGACAGTCCCTCAACCGATGATCTTCTCCACAACCCCATCATTTTAAGGGTTATTTCTTTAGGTTATCGGTCTTTCCTGGGACTGTCTTAAAAGGTTTATTTCCACTTTGAGAGGGGAAATTTTGCTGATACAGACTTCTAGTAGGAAGGCTCATCCTAGAAACCTTTCCATAATTCTTAAACCTTGATTATTTAAATCCCTTCTTCTTGAATCCCAAACTACTCCTCTTCTTCCAGTCTTCCTGAGGCCCTGTCTTATTCCCGAACTATTCATAACAATACCTTTCCTTCCGGATGGTTTCTTCTAAGGTCTTTGGTTCATCAAACTCAATCCTGTCCCGGAAGATCTGAGTTAATCCACTAATAAATCATTGCATTTTTACCTTTTCATCCTTTATGTAGTGTACATACCTTAGTATCTCAAGGAATTTATTGACATATTCATCTATGGTGAGTTGCCCCAACTTGAGTTCATAGAACTTCTTAGTCTTGCCATCCATATATTTCTCTGACAGATATTTCTTCCTGAAGTATTTCTCGAACTACTTCCATGACAAGTACTTCTAATGGACTCCTTTCACATTCCTAAGGTATTCCCACCAAATGGAAGCCTTTCCATTCAGGTTGAAGATGGATATTCGAGCCTTCAAGTTTTCAGAGTAATCATGGACTCTGAAGTACTTATTTAAACCATGCATCCAAGCTTCAGCCTCTTCTCCCTTCTTAATATCTCCATCGAAAGAGGGTGGTTTGGCTTTCTTGAACTCTTCAGAATCATGATTTTTGGAATGATTCCGCTTCTTTCCTTCCCTTTGAGAATGTGAGCTAGCTATGCTACTAAAAGATCCTTTGGATTTGCCAGCTTCATTTCTAGAGGACTCTACCAATGAGTGTCCCCTACCTCTAGGTTGGGACTTCTTCGAGGTACTTCTCCTAGTGTGGTCATGTTTTCAGATCTCAGGTGGACTTTGACTTCTCTTCTCATGTCGTTGGTCCACATGACGGGTTGTGGGATCATGTTGCAGTTGCCTCTGTATGTCAGATAGGATCTACAGCAAAACTGCATTAGTTTCTATTTTTTTATTTCTTACTCCTTTATCAATCTCTCGTTGTCAGCATTGCAACTCTATAATTTGGCCCTGAGGCTCCTTACAGTTTCAGCTAGATCTAGAGGGGTTTCCACTGCCCTCCTTTCGTAAGATTCTTTGTCTCTATTATGGGAGCCATATCCCACTTCATGACATGTCACCATCCTTTAGTCTTGAAGTATTCCCATGATTTACTGACTGCTCGAGTGCTAACAAAACACTTATTTTTAGCTAACATTCTATTAGTTTATGAACAATACATGATTCAAATTCCTTAAATGCACACACAGAGTAGAAATTTTCATTCTTTTCCTCAATAAATGTTTTAACTAGACTCTTTAAGAAGGAGGTAAGAAAGCGCGTCACTCTTAAAAGTACTCTAAATATGGTTTTTGAGTGACTCGTCCATGAGCCCAAGTAGGCCAAGTGTTGTAACCATGCTCTAATACCAATTTGTAACACACACATGGTCGGGCGTAAAAATTTCATTATCCTTAAAGGAAAAAATCCTCTATCCATGGTCTCTAATTTGGAAATCGGGGGCCTAGCCCTTTTTTCTTTGACGACCATCGTGTATGACAATGGGTTATGACTGAATGCCAATTACATGATTACGGGCACGGCCAAGGGTGGTTTGAGTCCAAACTTCTTTTCTCCCCACAATTCACCATGAGCCACCACATGTCCCTTTCTCAATACTGTCATTCTAATTGTGGCCCTCCCTCAACATTTCAATGTCTGAGCACTTTCTATCCCCGCAATTCAATGTGACCTTTGATCTCATGATCTTAACGGTACTTCTGAATTGATGGCTCAGATCTATCCCTTTCGAACCTGTGGGTCATATCTGACCCATTCAAATCAACAAACATGATTTGTTTCGTGATTCGGGTTTCAGAGTTTTCAGCTCTCAAATCTTACCTTCTCCCGCAATGAAAAATCTTCTACCGCATATCCTCTTAGACCGACGAATCTGATCATTTTGAGATTCTGGGCTTCAGAAATCTCAAACCTCAACTCTCGTTTGTCCCCAATGGATTTTATTTGAAGCTAATAATCCACTAACGTGTGTCTTCCGAAGATCGACGGTTGCGATCCCTTTGGGTGTTTGGACTTAGGATTTCTCAATTATCAACTGAAACCCAAATGCGTTTATCTAAAACTCGTGATCTGTCACCATGTATCCCTCTGGATCTGACAGTCGAGATTTACTTCGAACTTCAGGTTTCGGGAGTTTCAAATCTCAACTTTTTCCTTCTCATAAATCTTTCAAATTCTGAACCTTCGGACCTTCGGATCTACTACCACCTGTCTCCCTTCGGTCTATGACCACGATCTTCTCCATGAGATCGGCCTTTGGGAGTTTCAGTTCTCACCCCTTTCATTTCTCCACATGGCAATCTTCCAAATTGGAAGATTTGTTGACACATGTCCCTTTCAATCAACGATTGTGATTGATTTCTCCCTTCGAGCTTCGGGAAATTCAATTCTCAAACCTCTGTTTCTTCCAGAGCGATTTCTCCGAAATGACAGATAATCCACCATGTGTCCTCCTCTATCAACGGCTCTAACCCGCTTCGGGACTTTGGCTTTTGGAGATCTCAAATCTTAGTTTTCCTCACGCTCCATTTCTCCCGAAATGTTTTACTCAGAGTCTGTGATCTTATGACATGTGTCCTCCTATAGATCAACAGCTCCTGGCTACTTCGCCTATTTAGGCTTCGGCGATTTCAAACTCTTCTCCTTCGTCTTCTCCTGGAGTGCTTCCACCCAGAGTTCACAATCCGTCGCCATGCTTCCTTCTGGATCTTACGGTCTATATTCTCTTCGACTTTCGAGGCTTCAGGATTTTGTCTCACTCCTCACTTGGAAACCTCCAAAGTGATTTTCCCTGAAATCTCTGATCTATTGAAAAGTGCCTCCTACCGGCCAACGGACATGATCTACTTCAGCTCTTCAAGCTTCAAAAGTTTCAATATTCTACGCACTCATTTCTTCGGAAGTGCATTCACCCGGAGACTCCAATCTATTGACACGTACCCCTCCTGGTGATCAATGGCCAAGACCTACTTCAGGTCTTTGGCGATTCCTCTCTCTCCTTGACCATAAGATCTCGCTCAGGAGTTGTGGATCTTATGCCACTTGTTCCTCTTGGTGATGAACAGTCCCAATTCACTTCGGGACTTCGAGACTTTGGCCAGTCAAGCCCCCTGTACACACAAAGGTTAAAACTCGTGTACTTTACCTTAGATCGGATGACTATCGTCCCTTTGTGCTCATATACAACAGTTAAGATATGTTCCTTCTCAACACTTCTCCTCTGCTTCCGTGGACGCTAATCTAACAGTCCAGGCTTCTCCCCACAATTGATCTGATAGTTGGTGTCTCTCCTCCTCCTGAGATTTTGACTTCTTCTGACTTGGAAGAGTTTTGTAGATGTTCAAAGGCCTCATACTTTGTTCCTCCTACGAGTCCGACTATATTGGGTCTCGCCTTTTCTCTTGAAAATGTTATCTCTTCTAAGATTTTTTATTCTCTCAGACCGACGATACCGAAGGACTTCGTTACTCCACAAATTTCCAAAGGGGCTCATGACCATCCATCTCACAATTGTTTAATGTCTGGCGGTCATGATCTGACCAATACTAAGGTGTCCACCAATCAATGGTTCTCAGTGATTGAGGGGCCCCAACGTGCATGCTCTTTATCAGAGAGCTCAACCTCCGCAATCTGGAAAGTACTCGTCCAACTTGGTCTAACTAGAGTCATTGATATTTCAGCCCGATGAGATCAACGACGTTGGTGAATTACGGGCTATGAACTAGCATGCCTGCTACTTTCACCTTTGCACTCCACAATGATTCCCCACCCTTGATATTCATTCATAGATCGACGGTTCAAAGTGATTGCGGGGTCCAATCTCTGCAATATCGAAAGTTCTCGCTCGACTCTAGTCTAATCCTAGTCATTTATCTCCCATTCCCAATGAGATCAACAACGTGGGTTGATTGCGGGCCATGAACTAGCATGCCCGCTAATTTCACCTTTACACTCCACAATGATTCCCAACCATCGATTTAATCAGGCGGCTGGTGTTTGATTCGTTAACCCCAGTGGGTGTTTGAGTCAATCTGATGACCAGGATGGCCTCTCCTCCCATTAAATGACTCGCCTCCATCTCCATTGTCATATTCTTAAGTCATTGGTGGTTTGGGTAACTTGACTAGCGTGCAATTTAACATCTCAAAGCTTTGAGTTCCAAAGGTTCTGAAACCTTCATGAGCTAACTCCTTTTTGCATAGGATGCCTAGACCCAGGTCACGTGGGCCTTCAGATAACTCTTGGGCTATAATCCCCGCTCTTAGTCGGGTTTTTGGTTAAGAACTTAGGCATGAGTTCAAAGTATCCTAGACTACTGGTCTGAAGGGAACTCCTTCCTAACTCGCAAATATTTAAGCTCTGAATCAAGGCAAGGTAAACTCGTGCGGTTACCAAAATGGTAGCTATCCCAAGAAGCTTGCTCCAACTCTAGAACAGTGATGTAATTCCCTAGGGAAGGCACCTCCGAGGGATTAAATGAGAGAATATGGAAAATCAAACATAAGTATATGTTCTAAATGGAACTAATGTACATTCATAACTTAATCATTCAATACTAAAACCATTTATAGACATATAAATACATGCATGCAACCATTATTTCCAATTCAAAGCACAAGGCATGAAAAAACTTATCAAAACCATAAGGTGTGATGTGAGTGCTTAAAGGGGTGCTCGTTTCCACCCAACCATAGGCTCAATCACTCCCAATGGATTTATCACATGCCATCCCCGATCTTAGACCATGGTGCTTTGAGATTCAATCTCTTTCTTCCAGCTCAATGGAAGTTAGGGATGAAGGTTACTCTCCTTCTCCAAATATAGAAATATATAAGGAAAAAGGTTACTCTCCTTCTCCTGACTCAGTCTCTATTTTTTGTGATCAAAACTCACTCCAATTCAGTCCTTCCTCAGACCCGAGAGCTTTGCTCCCTCCTCTAGACTCTCCACAGGTCTCCCCTCCACCCACCACGCTTCCTTTCTTGCCTTCCTCAACAAGATTGTGTGTGGCTCGAATTCCCATTCCATGGTCAGGTATGGAAGCCTTATAGATGGGAAGTCTTCCCCATCCCCTCATTAAATCTTAAGGAGGTCTTCCCACCTACCAACCTAACTGTAATTCATTCTTGGGTTAGAGGGTTGTTTTGATCTAAGAAAATTAATTCCAGCAAGGTACTGGTTCGGTGGAGGTTAACGCAACCATTCCTGGTCCCCTCCACCACATTTTCATAGCATTTGTGGTCTCTCTTAGCACATCCCCTTTTCAGTAGTCATGCAACACGTATCCATTTTCTATTAAAATAACAAAATTTACATTCATCAACATTTTATACAAAGGTCCATCAAATCAAACATTCACACTTTTAAGTTTTCCATAGTTCCTTGGCCAATATAGTTATATTTACAAACTGGGGGAAACAGGGTGTTACAAATTGAAAATCCAGGCAAAAGAGAAAGTGGATAAAATGAAGGGAAAGCTCACAGAGATATAACCAACTTTCAGAAAAGCATCCCCTCAGATGCCAGAATACAGTGCCATTGCAACACCAAAGGAATAACTTGGATTGGTTCAACAAACATGTGAGGTACTAACAGATTGTGTAGAGGACCTTCAAATCCAATTGTAGGGAATGAAGTTGAAGGCCGCGGCACATCCTAAGGAACTCCAACAACAACTAGAATGAGTTTTCCTGGAAGGAAACAATGTCAAATCCTTGTTGCATAAAAATATGGATGAGTGTACCACCATATTCAAATAATTCAGTGACTGGATGGGTGTGATAACCCACCAAACATAGGAACTAGAATACTTATATACCAGAATCCATACACTCAATGAAGAAGAAAATAAAACATATGATCCTTTGGAGTGGTAAGAAAAGTTCGATGAAATGCAACAAGAGGACAATTCTCTAAATTCTTTGTTTGAAGCTCAAACAGTAGAAAAGAAGGAACTAAGAGCCTTCAAGCCTGTTGTTCAAACTGAACACATGTATATGCATCATGTTGAAACATTAGTTGATGCATAATGGAATTCCTTTATTTCATCCAAGCCAAAGGAATTCAACCTTGGTGCAACACAACAATTCGTTGCAGAATTCATTGTTTGCTAGAAAGTGGCAAGACAAACTTGAACAATTCCAGGAGGTCAAAGAAAAAGCGTTTGAGCTAGTGCCAGAGTTGGGCCCTTCATTTGAAGGAGACAATGTGGAAGAAATCAAAAACCCTGAAGGACAATAGGACGAAGGAAAGAACACAGAAGAACCAGAGACTTGACTCAGGGTGAGTCAAGGATTGTGGTCGGGGCCTGTTGGGCCCTTTGTTTTGATAAACTAAGTTTCACAATTTATCAAGGAGACAACCCATCAAGTGAATAAGTCCGAGAAAGGAAACACACAATATAAATACATTGGAACAGAATATAGTCTGAAGCCAGTGCAAAATCAATTTTGAGACAATACAGTTACAACAAAATCAAGAAGAGAAGAGGGTCTTTGGGTTCTCAAGGAGGAAAAGAAAGTGAGTGTATTGACTCTTTGGTATTGTATTTTATTGTAATGGGTGGGTGTATGAGAGATAGGGATGATTTTAAGTATGGAAATTAATTTTAAAATGTAGAAACCTTGATGAATCTTACTAATCCTTCATATGCCAAGTATAAAATGTTTGTCGATATTTTTGTAAAAATATTCAAATTTATAAGGATTTTATATAGTTTGTATAAAATTTTGGTGATTTTTAAGGTAAAATAATTTTATCCTATAAAATTTGGGCAAATAATTTTTATAATAGTGAATCTGGTTCTGGGAAAAAACAAGGAAAATTAACCCATGATCGAAATTTAGCCCCTAAAATCATCCCTGGTGAGAGATAGGGAGATGCAAGAACTATATATGTACTCCAAATCTAGACTGTAATTAGGAAGGGAATATCTTAGACTGATTATGATCGGTTGTAGTATTGTATTGAGATGTACTTATAGATCTTTTCTATTCTAAGTAGGGTAGATGTTTAATGTAAAGCTATGAATGTTTTTTTCCCAATACTTTTGATATAATAGAAATATAATGGAGATCACATTTTGAAAATGTTCCTGGTTCATCTTACTTTATGTATCTATGAAATGTTATTATGCATTGTCTATTATGAATTACATGTCTTTATCATTTCTTGAGGGTATGTTCTTATGTATTAGTGTATGATGTGTTAAGGATCTGAACTGAGTAATCTATCTTGTGTTAGAATGGTAACAGTATAGATGGGTTATAGATATGTATAGCATTCTTCTTACCCTTCCCTTAGTTCGTTTGTCTTGATTGTGCTTCGGGTGAGACTTCTTTCCTTTTGGAAAGATGGAAATTCTAGCACACTAGACTACTTCAGTACACTTATTTTGGTAACTTGAAGAGTACCCTGGTCTAACAAATTTGCGCCAAAATATGTTATAACTGTAATCAATTGGAACACTTGGCCCGCAACCGCCTGAATTCATGTACATCGTGCACATACTGCAGAGCACTGGATCATGTGACAGAATATTATCCTCAACTAGTTGTGAAATGGCAAGCCAAAGGTAGCTAGAACGAGAATCCAAATCTTAATGTGCAGAAAATATCAGTCGAAAAATGCAATGAAGGACCAAGAATAGCAATTGTTACATGTGGAGGAGCTAGAAAAAGAGATGATATGATGATTGGAGGGAAGCAGACTAAGTAATGGGTAAGGAATTCAATGGGGCCCTTGCCAACCTTTGATCCTCAGCAAGAAAATGAGACATATCAAAGAGCAGGAAAAAAAGTACCTGGACAAGATTGGGGAGCATCAACATCATCTATGCCTCATGTATAAGATTGTGCTATGATGGAGAAACCAACTGGAAAGTTAAGCACGCTAACATAATTCCTGATAAGTTGTGTAGATCTAATGAAATATGAAACCACATTGAGTACATTATATAACATGATTGATCAATGTACATGAGGAATGGAAACTCCTATCGCACAAAGGGTAGTAAATTAGGTACTGCACGGGAAGATAACCGATGGAGAATTCAGATTTAGTGCACAAATTGGGGAGTATGATGTGGATAACGTCATCTTGGAATTGGGATCCAATGTGAATGTTTTACCTAAGAAGACATGGGAGATGATGAGTAAACCCAAGTGTTGGCCCTTGGGTATGAAAGTAAGCAAAGATTAAGGTAGAAAAGACAGAATGCGAACTGTGTGGAAGACACAGTGACTAATATTGGGTCGAAGTGAGCAAAAGAGAAGAAAAGACAGAGCGAAGTGAGAGAAAGAAAGTTGTTAGATGAGGATATCAAGGATGATAGATCAACAAGGAAGACAAATCGTGGACAACTCAGTAAGCATAAAAAGCCATTGTTGGATGCTTTGGAGCATCGCGCGAGAAGGAAGGAAAGACAGGTTGGTGAAGATATGAAAACGTGAGTTAAGTTGACCTAGGGTTTTAGACACCTAGGGTTTTGGTATCTAGGGTTTTGACACCTAGGTTTCGGCCTAAGGATGTTGGTGAGTCATTGCAATGTATAAATAAGAACCTAGATGAGGGAAGAGGGGTCGGTGAAGAGTTATTAGTGTGTTGTTGTTATGAGTGATTATTGTGGTAAGAGAGAGAAGTATTGAGCAGCGAGGAAAGTTTGTCTTGTAAGATCTTCAGTTGGGTGCAAAGATTAACCCTGCAGATGGGTGTGCAGGGAAGGGAATCAGAGAGAGAGAGAGAAGAAGAGAGAAGATCTTCTATCTAAGAGCATAGATAAGAACTGTATGCTTTCATCTTAATACATTATAAAGCACAGTATATCTTGGTGTTGTGTGTGATTGATGTTTTGTTCTCTTGTTTATAGATATACTGTTATTAAATTATTGTGTTATATCTAACAGATAGTAGTGTGAAGTAGATCTAAGCTGGTAATTGATATCCAGATATTGTATTGTTCTCGTATTGGATTCACTTTGTATTCCATTTGGTTGTAGACATGTGTGTTCTACAACCCCCCCATAGCTACTTCGGGTGAGACTGCATCTGCTTCATAGGTGTTTTTGAAAGGGCTAGTAGTTAGGGCTTGTTGGTGCGCTCTTGTAGCAGAACCCTAGGTTAGCCCCTGTGCCAAAAAATGGTTTCGTTGTCAGGACAAGAATCATCTTGAGGGAATGTAAAGGTGGTTTCCATCGAAGACAGAGATTCAAAAGTGGATAGAAGATCAATAAAAGGACTTCGTTGAAGCCTAGAACAAGAACCCTAATATTAATACAGAGGATTGGTTGGGAAGATATATCTTTACTGATATAGACGAGATTTTCTTTAGAGGAATTCATCAAGAATTATATGAGTGGCTAGCTAGGTTAGCAGACACCCAATTTGAGATCAGATCTAGACCACCTGTGGTTTGGACATCGGCATTGATAAAGAATATCAAGAGAGTTGATAACGTCATGTTAAGAGTCATATATCATTGGTTTGATAGCACCATTGGAGGGTACATCACCAAGTTTGTTTTTGACAAAGTAGAGTCATATAGCCAATCCAAGAGGTATTTCTTTAAGGGACCCAGAGGAAAATTTTTACACTTTTTGAAGTTGAAGATCAAGATGTTATTGCATGAGAAGAGCATATTGAAGATACAATAGTTGGTCGTATTGGAAAAGGCTAATTTTCAATAACTCGGACAGTGACAACGACACAGAGGCTGGACGTACGTGCAGTGGGAGAGCGTTCAGATAAGTTCCTCTTGCGAACCTGTTTAAGCAGAACTACGGGGATGAGGGTTTCTACAGTGGAGAAGAGGCAGATCTGAAAGACAAAGATCATTAATAATCCGCTAGGGCAGAGGAAGGGAAAGTTGAAGAACCTCGTCAGGAAGAGCCAGAAACTTCAGGAACCGCGCCAACTGTTTAAGTAAGTACTACTATTCCTCCTGTTGTTTCAACAACATTAATAAATCAGAGTAATCAGAGTCACCAGAGCACTCAGAGCACTGTCACTAGTAGTCCACCACATACTCGGTCTGGAAACCTAGGAAGATCTATGGCAGATGAGATGAGGTTACCCACATTTAGAGGAGATGGATCTAAATATCCTGATCAACACTGGTTTTTATGTGAAGTTGTATGGAGTATTAAGAATATCACTGATGAAGCTGTTAAATGAGCTCAGTTTAGTACTACCCTAAGAGATTGCGCACTGAGTTGGTACATGAAATTTGTCCAAGGAGATGCACCTAAACCACTGAATGTCATTAAGACTGCACTAATTGCCGAATTCAAGAAACCTAAGTCAGATTCACAGTTCATTACATAACTAAAATAAATCAAGCAGAGAATAACTAAACCCGTATGGGAGTTTGATCAAATATTTAAGACCTTGACATGCCATTTGATTTTTCAGATCCCTGATGAACAGAACAAGGAATGGTTCATTTTTGCCCTCTTACCACACATCAGAGTTCCCCTGATGCAATAGAATATTACTTTGCAGGCTTAGGCACTAGAGATATCCATGAAGTTAGAATCATCCTCTATGGGAGAATCCAACGCAGGTATGAGTCAAATCTTGAGTCAGCTGACTAGCTTATATCTACAGGTCGAAGATATGAAGAAAGACAAGGGAAAAGGTAAAAGAGAATACATCTAGTGTATCAGATACAAATCAGAAGGCCATGACAAGGAACAATGTCCCCTATTTCATGAATATTTGGCCTCTAGAGCTCTGAGTCTTTTGAAGCAAGTTACCCTACTCTGGTGAGAGGTATGTAGAAATTGACGTCGCCCTGGTGAATCTTACTATCTGCAAAAATATGTCTAGACACCCACAAATATGTATTGCACCTTTTGTAAATCGGTAGGACATGATGACATGGATTGTAGGGGTTATGACCTCATGCATGAAAGGTCAAGGGATATATACAAAATTCAAGGTGAAGTACAGCAAGAAGGAAGCATTGCGCAGTATAATTCCCCAAGAAGAGGAAACTTCAACCCTCATGGTGGATTCAGAGGAAGAGGAAGAGGAGGAGTTTTGGGTTAAGATCAAGGACATATCATCTATTACAACTGTGCACAGCCAGGACACTTGGCAAGGGACTATCAAAACCCTTGTACCACTTGAAGCTACTGCAACTCATTTGAACATGTTATTGAATATTGTCCTATGCAACTAGCCAAACTTCAGGAGAGACGAGGACCTCAACAAAACCCACAAGTGCAACTAATATACGTTGAAACTCGCAAAGAGGACCCTAGAGTCATTGTTATCACTAGAGGAGGCGCTATTACAGGAGAAGACAGAGTGACCCAAGGAAAGACTACCGAAGAATCAGGAGTCGGGAAAGTTGCAGAGAAGACACGAGTTTTTGATGCAAAGAAAGAAAAACAAATATTTGAGGAGGCAAGAAAAGAATTCAGAAGAGACCAAGGGTCTTCATTGAAGACACAACCAAAAGTAAGAGAATGTGTAATTCCTCTGGCATTCAATTAGTCTACTCTGCCAGGAGACGGAGAAAAGGTAAGTAAGTTCATGGAATTCTTATATACTTGTATTAATTTGATCCAGGATGAAAGTGTTGTACAAGAGATACAAAATTTAATCAGACAGTACGATCTAGGAAAGATAGATCCCTTGTTTAATAAAGCAGTAGATCAACTGTCAAGAAAGAGAAGGACAAATAAGGAATTACACCTGAATGCTCAAATTGGAGAGTATGATATAGACTATGTGGTCCTCAACTTAGGGTCGAAGGTCAATGTCATGACAAAGAAGACCTGGAAACTGATGGGAAAACCTAAGTTGATATATTCCCCTATCATGCTTAGGATGGTGAATTAGCAAGTTGTAAGCCCCTTTAGAAGATTGGAACATGTCCAGACATCGACGGAGTAAGGGAGTTTGCAGACTTTGAGGTGATTGAGATAGTTGATGATAGTTGTCCTTACCCTGCATTGTTAGGAATTGATTAGGCTTTCAATAATTCCACTATGGTTGATTTAAAGAAAGGAATAATGACTTTTGAAGGAGATGGTCTTAGGTTCATTGAACCTTTGGATCGCGATGAAGGTCAAAGATACACAAAACCCGTCAAAGAAGAAGATCGCGCATATGAACTAGAAAACATATACAAATTAACTGTCAGATAGCAGGATTACATTAACCCTACGGTGGATGGGAACCTAAGTTCGAGAAGCAACAACACATGTTCATAAGATTCATAAGAAATACTAGATAACTGGAAGAACAAAATGTCTGAAGTATCTACAAGGAGGTGTGCTAGATTAACCAGAGAAGTTCGTTGGATTGACACAACAGTAAGTAACTTTCCCACCTTTGATGGTCTAAATCATTTAGAAGCATTCTTGTTGGACTTTGAAGAAATTGTACCAACACAACAAATATTGTTGGCAATGGATGAGGCATTGAAAGAAACACTAGCAAGATGGTGGGGGACACACAAAAACAACATTGCAGACTGGGTACAATGTCGCACTTTGATGACAATGCGGTTCTCAGAGCAAGTAGAAGGCTATGAAATTAGGTACACAGGTCGAATCTATCCGAAGGAACATGTGAGAAGTTGTGAGGAAGCCTAGAGAAACATTCCTCGA
Source organism: Picea abies (assembly GCA_900067695.1). Taxonomy (NCBI): domain Eukaryota; kingdom Viridiplantae; phylum Streptophyta; class Pinopsida; order Pinales; family Pinaceae; genus Picea; species Picea abies. Next base: position 13,847 of record CBVK0100069326.1, read on the forward strand.
GACCAGTGGGTGCACAAATTAATTAACACACTGGACACAACCCCTATCAACAAGTATCTTCAAGCAAAACGACGCCTCATCACTACAGATTGGGAAGGTATGACCCAAAACTTTGTAACTACCTTTTTGTTTGAAAGCCAATATCCTATAGTGGATCAAGCATTATAGATTTTAAGACAAAAAGTATTTGAGGAGGCACCTAGCCTCCCTTTGGAACAAGAAGAGGACAAATGGACTGCGCCTCTCTAGAAACTGCAAGGCTGTTACAATATCAATGTTGACGAAGACGATGATCCTAGGAAGGTGAACATCGTCGAAAAACAAGGCCAAAGAGACATAGAAGGACCAGGAATTGAGCTAACTTTCATTGGACAACCAATTAAAATAAAAGAAGTCAATATTGGAACAGAGAAAAAACTGAAGCTTGCAAATGTTGGAGATTATTGGGATGTTGCCACTATTGACAAGATCACAGAATTACTACATGAATATCAAGACTTGTTTCCAACCAACTTCATTGATATGAAGGGCATTAAAGGGCCTATGCAAGATATGAGGATCCCTTTGAAACCCAATGCTAGGCCAGTCAAACAGAGACCCTACAGACTGAACCCTAAATATAAGGAAAAAGTGAAGATTGAACTCGACAGAATGTTGGAAGAAGGAATCATAGAACCTGTTGAAGAGTCAAAGTGGATTATCCCTATGGTGGTACAAGAATAAAAGACAGGAGAGATCGGGATCTGTGTAGATCTAATGAAGTTGAATGATGCTTATTTGCATGACCCATTCCCTACACCATTCACTGACAAAGTGTTATACAATGTTGGAAAGAAAATATTGGATTACTGAGAGGGGGGGTGAATCAGTAATAGCGTAATTATAATCATTTTTCTTCAAATGTTATATCAATGTAGAATTATAATCCAATAATGAGTAGTAAGAAATAAACAATCACACACATACATAGTACACCATTGTTTTACGTGGAAACCCAAATCAAGAAAAAAACCACAAAATGCTTTTTCTTATATGTCTTGAATAATTACATTCATTGGAAGCACCAACTTCCTTTGTTTTCTAGCTGCAACTG
>CBVK0100069327.1:0-14939 GCA_900067695.1 Picea abies
ATAGTCTAGGGGTAAATAAAGAGATCATGTCTCGAGGCCCATAGGTAGAAGGCATGGAGTGTTGAGAGTCAGATTGACCAACAAAGCCCATAGGGTTCCTCCTATTGATTTCAATCACCACTCATTAACATCAACAAAGCTCGCACGGTCCCTCCTATTCATGTCGATCACCACTCATTGCCAACAACAAAGAATCATCCACTACATCAAGTTTGGATCCTAGAAGACAGTGGTTCTTGCTTCATGAGGTAACAAGTCTGGTGTTATGGTAAGTGTCACTTTAATATTTGAAGAATTTGAGCATGTTGCAAAGAATACTTTCTTGATTATGGAACGTTTTCTTGGAAATTATACCATTTTCCTAATTTCACCTTGGTAGTTGTCATTTTGTCCTAGCAAGTTGGTCACCATATGGAAAAAGGTTGCTACTGGGTGGTTCCTTGAAGGCTCATCGTACCATTCACATTCATACTTTCCACACTTGTTCCCCTATGTTTCCTCATCTTTTGGGTTTTCGGGTTCATTGACCCCAAGAAGCAATTGTACCTCATTCATGGGAAGAAGAGGCTAAAGGTCCAGAGGTGTTGTAGATGGAAAAAGTTAAAAGCCAATCATTATCCTTCCATATGTTCTCCCTAAGGTCCTGAGAGCAATGAAACGCTTCTTCATCAAGGACCTTCTAAACACATAATTAATAAATCTCGTGCTTGTTGGGGAAATGTGTTTTGTGGTGTCTCTTACTTTCCATTGCATATGGCACTTTGTGTGTTTCTAACTTTAAGTAGAATTGTGGTAATGTTTACTTTCCATTGCACACAGTACTCAATGTTTAGACAATAATAAATTAAAGGTAATAAAAGGGCTTGGAAAAATGTTGCATCGCAGAGGAAGGGCAACACACCCTACACAAAGACACCCATAAATGAGACAGTACGAACCCTTGTATGTCAAGAACCCCATGCCTAGAATCCTTGCCCCAATCCACCTCATACTTGTTACATGAATTATATGGGGATCCTCTAGGGAATCACTCCTTGACTTGGGGATTGGCCTACCCAATAGGGCACCTTGAAACCCCTCCCATACCTAAATTTGGAAAATTTTATAAGGCCTTTGAGCATTTCTTTAATTTGAAAAGGGGGATTTGATGCACATGTTTGGGTGGTTCTCTTGTTAGATGTGGCTTACTTGGCATGATTCATATGACTTGTTGACCCTTGGAGAGCATACTTGTTTTCCTTTACATGACATTGCCTAGTGAAAGCTATTTGTGAAGGAAATGTGCCACTTGGACCTTCATAGGTACTTGGAAGCCCATGAGATGGATGTTAGACCCCATGTTTGGGTCACCATTGATGATGAGTGTTGCACATGGAAGATGAAGGATGTTACCTTTGGAGGCATCCTAGAATCATTGAAGGATGATCTTGCACCCTTCTCCACTTGGATGTTGGCCTTTGGAGGCCTAAAACGTCATCATTAGCCCTTGACGTCATCCTTGGGACTAGGGTTTGATGAAAAAAATGATTATGGAGGTGGTTTGACAAGGGGAGACACATGGCATGGCACTTTGGAACTTGAGGACATGAAAGATGGCCTTTGGAGTCCCAACATTCCACCATTGCAGCCTTGACATCACACTTATGAGTTCTACATGACCCTTCTAGGACATGACATCACCTTATTAGGGATATTTTTTTATGTAAATTATATATTTTGAATTTATGAAAGATAAATTAGAGGGGTCGGCCCTCTTATGTTTTGTTGTTGACAAATTAAAGTGGGCAAATTGGTTTTCAAGGTCTCATATAAATAGAGGACCTTTCCATTTCATTTTATCATCACAACTTCTCACCTTTTGTGAGAGAACGCATCTGAAATTTTTGCCCTTTTAGGGTTATTGGCTCTTTTAGCTTATGCGCTATCTCTTGGAGGTCAAGTATGGATGCTTCTTTGCTGATTTTTTAATGGTATTGCTGCAATTAGGGTTTATTTTGTCATATCTTGGTGAAGTAAGTAAATTTCTGTAATTTTGTCTCATGTTATTAAATTGTTTCTTGGTGAATTTTACTTGTTCATATTGAAAATTTTGCTTGGTAAAAACTTAAGAGAGGAGCATAAGTTCTTTCTCCTCTCACAAGGTTAATTTCATCCATAAATTTTTGAAGGAAATCCTACCTAGGGTTAGACTCCTAAAGCCATAAAGTGCTATCACTTTAGGATTTTAGCCCTAGACTCTTGATTGTTGACTTAGGTAAAGCTACAAGAAGGGAGAAAAGGTTTCTACGGCCCAAAAGTGCTTGCACCCTCGAAATTCTCATCTTCAAGATTCAATCTCTAAGGCCCTAATGTGCTAACACCTTAGAGATTGATTCCTACCTCTTGGTTGCATCTAGATCAAGCTCCAAGACTAGTTGTAAAGACTCCATAGCCCTAAGGCACTAATCATTAAAGGTCTCTTGTGGTGAAAGTGATCAACAAACTCTTTATTCTCAATATCTCAAGATATGTACTAATTTTACTAACACTAACTTGAGTTAATTTGATTGCAAGCTTGATGTTGTTGCAAAAGTTTGCTACAAGAATCTTAAAACACTTTTATTTGCTACATACATTGATTAAAAGGTGGTTTAACTTGTTAGAAATTGCATATAGCAATTGGGTAATGTTCTATTGAGTTTATGCTAAATTTCTATTATCAATTGTTTCATTTCTGAGGCATATTTATGGTTGTTGTTACATACTTGTACTTGTTGTTATAAATTGTTATACTACTGCAATTTTGTACCAACTATAGAAAAATATCAATGTCTAGTGTCTTATGAGGTTTTGATTGCATGTTTATACTTGGAAATTGATCATATATATGCTATAGGTATTCTTGTTCCATACATGTACTCAAACAACTCCATACATCATCCAATTCTCATACCTACACTTCTCATTAGGTGATCATGGGAGGGGGTGGTAGGCTTGTCTAACAAACTTGCTACTTTGATCCCTTGAGGTCACCGGGGAAGCCTCCCTTGTGGTGGACCTCCTCCATCACTAAAACGAGGGGATTTCTTACTAAGGTGAGAGTGGTAGGATATCTTGTAGTTATGAAAGATTTCATGATCTTGTGTTGGCCTTTGCACAACTACAAATCCTTTGATAACATTTTTGTGTTGTTGCCAGGGAGGATTGAGTCATTCTTCTCAACAACATGTATTTTGGTGAACTTTCAACGAAGCCCTTATTTCTCGAAGTTTACCTGGCGACTCCACCTTCCTCTAATGATCTAAGGTTGATCATATAGCAAATCCACTAATACATTTTGAGTTGTTTTCCAAGTAATGGAGTTATGGATTTTCAGTAATGGTTTCCTTGTATTGATTTTGAAAGCATCCCCGGATCCGCAAACAAGTATAAGGATGGATGGTCATAAAACTTTCCAAAATTCAATGGACAAGTTGTTTCCCATGTAGCAAATTTCTTCAAATATATACGAGGGAAGGGGGAAGATGAAGTTGTATGAATACAACGGTTTGTGGTCTCGACTCTCCCTATCATTTGATGTACATGATTAGATCAAAACCACTTGCAAATCAAAAACATGTTGAGTTTTGGTGTACCTCGGGAAGTGGTTCCCTTGTGGTTTGGAGCCTCTAACCACAAGAGGGAGATGTTGGTACTCTTGCACTTTGTACTTTATGTCTAATTTCACTTTGACTTACGAGATTTAAGTCAAAAGTGAAATTTGGTCATTTTAGCCTAAAGTGACTATTAATTCACTTTGTGGGTGAATTGCGGGACATAAATTAAACTAAGGGAACTTAACCCAAAGTGGGTTTTGAGTTGAGATTATTGTGGGATGATCTCAACCATTGATTAGGAATGGCTTGGGATGATCCTAGCCATTCACTTTTAGGTTTCCTTATGATTTTCTCCAAGAGGACGCAAGAGGCCTAAGGAGGCTCATTCACTCTTATGTTCACTTGGAGAGCTTGAGGAGGAGCATAAGCATGAGGTTGGAGGCATTGAAAGAGGGAAGCTTGGGCACTTCTATTCATGGAGGATTTATGGGAGCTAGAGACCCTATTATTTAGTGGTGATCACACTTGCTTGGAGGAGGGCACACCATAGGAGGAGGGCACACACCTAGCAGGGAGGAGCTACAGTTGGAGGAAGTCAAATCTATTTGTTTCAGTGGAGAGGTAGCACACAAGAGCACATTTGTGTGCAAGGTATCCTTCTTCAGATCATCCAGGGTCAAGGGCGCTTCACTTCAGTGGACTTGACAACAAGAGGAAGAGGCACACTAGTCTTGGGCTCATTTATTCATGGTTCCTTTGGAAAGTCTCGAGACAAGCTTGCTTTGTATACAGGTTCCATCATATTGTATTTCTTGTATTATTTCATGATTTAGACACCACTTATATATACTTCCATTCCAAACTGGTTTTCCCTGGGGGGTGGGGTGTTTATATCCGGGTCATGTTGACCAAAAATACATGTGTTCAATTCATGCATGCTTAGAGTGTAGATCAACTTACTTGTGTTGTTAAGATCTCGAGGAAGTGTTACTTGTTACTTGTGTTTTTAATATCTAGAGGAAGTGTTACTTTTTTTGAGTTATATTACATGTGCTAACTTTGGGTTACGAAAACACTTTCAAGGGCACCTCAAAGAACACTTAACCTACATAAACTATGGGCATAAAGTCACTAAATTGTTTGTTGTCCTAAAACAGCAAAGGAAAATTTTGAAGATTGAAACTTAGAGCCAATCTCAAGGTCAAAGACATACCTTAGTTGGAAACGTCATAGGACCTCATTTTTCTTCATGGTATCAAAGCCCTTGTTGGCGAAGTTTTGTTAATTTCTAGAGCATCTTGTGGGCAGTTTTGTGACAACTTGTTGGCAGATTTTGGACAACTTGTGAGCAGATTTGTTGGACAGTTGGAGGACTATTTTGTGGACACATTTGGACAACCTTACTTCCACTTATGTGTCAAGTGGTGAGGTTGAGTTCTTTTGCAGTTTTTGCATCAGTGTGAGATTTAGTGTGAGTTTTAGTGGATAGCCATGTTGGTGTCCTAGATGCGGATAGAGGATAGGCTAGACAGAGCTAGGAACTGGTCCCCTTGGAAGACCAGGATCACCTTCATCTTGGAGGACCTTGAACTATGGGATATAGTTCAAGCTCCCATGGTGATTCCTCCTGCACCTGCTCCATCACCATTTTTGGACACATATTTTAGGAAGAATAACATCAAGGCGAAGAGGACTATTTGTGATGTGGCGAGGGACCACATCATTCCCCATCTGACTGGTAAGGACTATGCATTTGAGATGTGGGCATACTTATGCAAGATTTACTAGAGTCCCAACTAGAACCAGAAGATGGTTCTGCAGGAGAAGCTCAGGAGCATTCAGATGCTCGATTTCGAGATAGTCACATCATACCTAGGCAGATTCAATCAGATCAGAGATGAGTTAGCAGTGATTGAAGAGATTGTGGATCCAAAATTTTTGGTGAGGACATATTTGAACAACTTTTCCAAACCTTGGGGTTCATTTGTACAAGGCATCATTGCCTGGGAGGTCATGCCTACTTGGGAGAGACTTTGGGACGATTTCATACAAGAGGAGTTGAGGTGCATCTCTAGGTCTTCGGGACAACAATATACACCTGAGGGGGATGAGGATCTTTCTCTTTGGACAAATGGCAAGAAGAAGATCAGAGAGGGTGCGAGATAAGGTCCCAAGGGAGGGACCCAACCACCAGAGAGTGGTAGTGGGTAGAAGAAGTACATAAGAAAAGTGATATGCTTTGCTTGTGGTGAGATGGGTCACTATGCTGGATAGTGTCCCAAGACAAAGAAGAAGAGGCAACAAGGTGGTATGGTAGGGACAACCGAGGAGGAGGAGTTCAATGCACAATTTGTGAGGGAGTGTGCATTCGTTAGTTATTTGTCATCTAATACACCATCCAACGTCAGGTGGGGAGACAGAGTTGAGGAGGACCTATTGACTTAGAGTATTGATTCAGAGGGAGCTCAGACTCAATTTTCGAGGACACCATCTTCGGGGGTGACTAGTCCACTTGGGACAACTTCAGTTTCAGAGTTGTCGAGACAGAGGGTTGGTGGAGGGGATTTAGAGCATCAGAGATTAATGAGGAGGATCAACAGGGCACTAGAGAGGCTTGAGCCAGACTTGGATATGGAGACAGGCATATCAGGTTCATGATCCACTTGAGGTGGAAGCCACTTGGTGAAAGGCCAAGTTGAGGATCTTGGTGAGATGCCAAGATCCATATACTCTTGGTGAGATGCCAAGAGGGAGAGAATCTTGGTGAGATGCCAAGAGACAGACTCTTGGTGAGATGCCAAGAGTAGTGATCATTGGCGATATGCAATGAAGTATAAATCCTTAGTGAGAGACCAACGTTGAGGATCTTGGTGAGATGCCAAGACCTAGAGACTCTTGGTGAAATACCAATATATGCGACTCATATGCATGCCATGAGTATATGACCTTGGTGAGAGACCAAGGAGAGGATCTTAGTGAGATGACAAGACCTAGAGACCTTTGGTGAGATGTTGAGGGAGAGATATTTGGTGAGATGCCAAGATCTAGGTGATCTTAGGTAGCTGGAAATGGAATTCCATCTAGAGATCATGGCAGTTCAGCAGATCAATGTCAGGGCAGGTTGAGAAGATCAGTGTCAGGACAGGTTGAGCAGATTAGATACAAAGGCCACTTTGATGAGAGGGTACAACCATACTTAGCTAGGCCTTTCCAGGAGGCAAGGACGTCCACAGCTGGGACGAGATTGATTGGTGAGAAACGCTTTCCTCGGTAAGAGGGAGTGTTGAGTTTTTGTGTACCTCGGGAAGTTGTTCCCTTGTGGTTTGGAGCCTCTAACCACAAGAGGGAGATGTTGGTACTCTTTCACTTTGTACTTTATGTCTAATTTCACTTTGACTTAGGAGATTTAAGTCAAAAGTGAAATTTGGTCATTTTAGCCTAAAGCGACTATTAATTCACTTTATGGGTGAATTGAGGGACATAAAGTAAACTAAGGGAACTTTACCCAAAGTGGGTTTTGAGTTGATATTATTGTGGGATGATCTCAACCATTGATTATGAATGGCTTGGGATGATCCTAGCCATTCACTTTTATGTTTCCTTATGATTTTCTCAAAGAGGGCACAAGAGGCCTAAGGAGGCTCATTCACTTGGAGAGCTTGAGGAGGAGAATGAGCATGAGGATGGAGGCATTGGAAGAGGGTAGCTTGGACGCTTCTATTCATGGAGGATCTATGGGAGCTAGAGACCCTATTATTTGGTGGTGATCACACTTGCTTAGAGGAGGGCGCACCATAGGAGGAGGGCACACACCTAGCAGGGAGGAGCTACAATTGGAGGAAGTCATATCCATTTGTTTCAGTGGAGAAGTAGCACACAATATCACATTTGTGTGCAAGGGATTCTTCTTAAGAGCATCCAGATTCAAGGGTGCTTCACTTCAGTGGATTTGGAAACAAGAGGAAGAGGCACACTAGTCTTGGGCGCATTTCTTCATGGTTCCTTTGGCAAGTCTCGAGAGGAGATTTCTTTGTATACAAGTTCCATCATATTTTATTTCTTGTTTTATCTCATGCTTTAGACACCACTTATATATACTTCCATTCCAAATTGGTTTTCCCCAGAGGGGTTTATCTAGGGTCATGTTGACCAAAAATACCTTTGTTCATTTCATGCATGCTTAGAGTGTAGATCAACTTACTTGTGTTGTTAAGATCTAAAGGAAGTGTTACTTGTTTTGAGTTATATTGCATGTGCTAACTTTGGGTTACAAAAACACTTGCAAGGGAACCTCAAAGAACACTGAACCTACAAAAATTATGGGTAGAAAGTCACTAAATTGATTGTTGTCCTAAAACAACAAAGGGAAGTTTTGAAGATTGAAACTTAGAGCCAATCTCAAGGTCAAAGACAAACCTTAGTTGGTAGCCTCATAGGACCTTAGTTTTCTTCAAAACCATCTTATCTCTCACATATATCATTAGCAAATTTCTCAAGTATGGGAATTCACAATCTCAAACATATGAAGACACTCTTCAAGAGCTCACAAAAACCCTTAAAAAATAAGGACTCTTCCTGTATCCTCTTATAAGTGACCTTAGGAAATCACATTGTTCCCTAAGAGAGTATTCTATTGGAATACTCATCCTTGTGATGAAAACAATACGTTGGCAGTTTCTCCACTTATTGAGGATGAAGAACTAGAACCATGTGAAGACTTCTCCAAAAGATGAAGGAAAGTGTCAAAGAAGATAAGAATTTTTGCAAGGAATTGGTTGACCAATGCACAAATATACATCTATTAATTGAACTTTGTGTGAAAAGATGAGAAGAGCATGACTCCAATTTGGAAAAATATAAACAAAGTCTTGAAACTTCAGGAGAGGAAGAGCTTGCTAAGGCATACTTCCGAGTAAAAACACTTTGTGCCAGCATACACGAGAAGTATGACCAAGCTTGGGTTTTACCCAAGATGTCAGAACTGAATGTAGACAAAGATAAGCAAGTAAGAACCTCCCCCTCCAAAAAAATAAGCAAGTGATGAAGAGTTTAATAATGAAGAACCTCCATGTCTTGAGCATACCTTGGATGAAGAAGGTTTCACATCTCCAAGGAAAGAACCCAAGGAAGAAGCTTATGAAGAGGGTGATCAATCCCTCAAAGAGGAGCAATAATTACCTCATGATTCTATAGAGGACAACGAAGAGGCCCCTCGTGAAGATGAAATATTGGTGTATGATCCTCTTTTTGATGAAGTCATCCAAGCTCCATGCAGATTACACATGAAGAAGAGAACATGGTAAGTTACACTCCTTTCCAGGACTTCTTTGATGCTCTATTATATTATTCAGAAAGTGAGGATCTGTTGGAGGAACCCTTGTATGCACTAGACCCTTCATGTCATAATGAAAGTGTTGATGTGATTAATAATGTCGTTGAGTTTATACATGTTGGAAGACATAAATGGGATGTGATTGGTCGTGATGGAGATCCCATTTATGATATTGAAGGTCATTTTCAATTGTTGCCTTTACAACATCCATATATGATTGCCATTGATTCTGATGTTTGACATCAAGGAGATGACATGATTATAGATTTGTTCCAACCACCTAGGGATGATTTTTGGCATCATTCTCATGATGACTTCCCATCATGCCCTAGGGAATTTGATACATATTCTTTTGAGCACTTGGATTTACTCCACGAAGAAAATTTTCAACCACCGTTGTGCTCCAATTTTGATGAGGGTAAGGACATTGTTTTCCCTAAGCAAGATTTTTTTGATAAGACTTTCCAGCCTTATCCTTTTTCAACTTGCTCTTCCGTAATATATATCGTTGGTAGTTATCCTCATGATAGTCACTTACCTGTGGGATAGAATTTTTTTCAACTTGTGGTTTGTTGTGGAGGTTTTTGATTTCACACACATGACAAACAAACCTTGGGTTGGAATATTTTTTTTTTTCTTAGGGCCCAGTTTCATCCCTTAACGTGTGCCCTCTTATCCCATAGACAACCATAGAAACTTTTGTGGGTTCCTTCTCATCCCTTCTTTTGTAACTTTTGATGATAGCTTTATAACTAATGATGAGGATCTGCCTTCGTCTGATTTTCTTGGCCTTGTTCTGGGATGGATAGGGCAGGGTTGTGTTACCTCATTACACGATTTTGTCCCTCCCTCCCACCTCCATGGGTTAAATTTTATGTTTAGATGTGATATAGTGACTGCTCTAACTCATGATCTTTTTGTGCTTGACTTATCCTTATGTTGGTTTGTGATGAAGCACAAGGGTAGATGTTTTGGTACAATGTTAGGATGGATTTATTGGTTATATGATTATACCTATCATTTCAACTAACATAGATTAGAGTAGGTTAGGGTAGGCATTTGCATCCTGCATTGCATTGTGTATATGTTGCATGATGGATGTTATGGTAGTTTAGTTGCATCTTCCTTGGATTTGCATACATGCTTATGATTTACATATTCTTTTCTTGCATCACTGCATATTCCTATGTTACATTCTTATGTTTTTCATACTCATATTGATATTTTAGAATAAAAATATCGAAAAATTTAGTTTCAATTTTTGCTCTAGGTTTTTGATAGTTAGCATATTTTTCTCATATGAATAAGGGGTGAGTGTGGCACCTCTGATACTCTGACATTTTTCTTAAGAATGTGTAGGCACAGGTCATACTAGGAGATGTTGAGGTTCTCATGCACTCGACAGTGAGCACATGTCCCCATGTAGGAGCCATATGTAACCCCACCTAATCTAAGGTTAACTAAGGAGATCATGTATTGAGGCCCACAAGTAGTAGACATGGAGTGCCAAGAGTCATGTTGACAAGCAGAATCCATTGGGTCCCTCCTATTCATGTTGATCGCCACTCATCGCCAGTAGCAGAGAAACATCCACTACACCCGGTTTGGATCCCAAAAGACAACGAGTCTTGCTTCATGAGGTAACAAGTTTGTGTCATGGTAAGTGTCACTTTAATATTTGAAGCATTTGAGCATGTTGCAAATAGTCCTTTTTTTATTATGGAAGGTTTGCTTGGAAATTATTCCTTTTGCCTAATTTCACCTTGGTGGTTGTCATTATGTCTTAGCAAGTTGGTCACCCTTGGGAAAAGGGTTGCTATTGGGTGGTTCCTTGAAGGGTCATAGTACCATTCACATTCATACTAACCACTTTCCACACTTCTTCCCCTCCGATTCCTCATCTTTTGGGTTTCCGGGTCCATTGACCCCAAGAAGGGATTGTACCTCATTTCATGGGAAGAAGAGGCTAAAGGCCCAGAGGTGTTGTAGCTAGAAAATGTTAAAATCCAATCATTATCCTTCCAGATGCTTTCCCTAAGGTACTGAGAGAAATGAAATGCTTCTCCATAAAAATCGAGAACCTTCTAAACACATAATTAATAAATGGTCCGCTTGTTGGGGAAATGCATTTTGTGGTGTCTCTTACTTTCCATTGCATATGACACTCTATGTGTTTCTAACTTCAAGTGGCATTGCGATACTCTTTACTTTCCATTGCACATAGTACTCAATGTTAGGACCATAACAAATCAAAGGAAATAAAAGGGCTTGCTTGCATCGCAAACGAAGGGAAACACACCCTCCACAAAGGCACCCACGAATGAGACAATACGGACCCTTATATGTCAAGAACCCCATGTCTAGAATTCTTGCCCTAATCCACCTTATACTCATTACATGAATTAGATGGGGGTCCTCTTGGGAAACATTCCTTGACTTGGGGATTGACCTACCAAATAGGGCACCTTAACACCCCTCCCATACCTAAATTTGGAAAAGTTTATAAGGTCTTTGAGCATTTGTTTAATTTGAAAAGGGGGATTTGATGCACATTTTTAGATGGTTATATTATTAGATGTGACTTACTTGGTATGATTCATATGACTTGTGGACCCTTGGAGGGCATACTTGTTTGTATTTGTAGGACCTTGCCCAGTGAAAGCTATTCGTGAAGGAACTGTGCCACTTGGAACTTCGTAGAGGCTTGAAGCCCATGAGATGGATGTTAGACCCCACGTCTGGGGCATCATTGATTATGAGTGTTGCACATGGAAGATGAAGGATGTTACTTTTGGAGTCATCATAACATCATTGAAGGATGAGCTTGCACCCTTCTCCACTTGGAAGTTGACCTTTGGAGGCCTAAAACACCATCATTAGCCCTTGATGTCATCCTTGGGGCTAGGGTTTGATGGAAGAGATAGTTTTGGAGGTGGTTTAGCAGGGGGAGACACATGGCATGACACTTTATCACTTGAGGACATGAGACATGGCCTTTGGAGGCCCAACGTTCCACCATTGCAGCCTTGATGTCACACTTATGATCCCTACGTCACCCTTCTAGGGCATGATGTCACCTTATTAGGGATATTTTTGATGTAAATTTTATATTTTGAATTTATGAAAGATAAATTAGAGGGGTTGGCCCTCTTATGTTTTGTTGTCGACAAATAAAAGTGGACAAATTGGTTTGCAAGGCCTCATATAAATAGAGGACCTTGCCATTTCATTTTATCATCACAACTTCTCACCTTTTGCGAGAGAACACATCTGAAATTTTCACCCTTTTAGGGTTATTGGATCTTTTACCTTATGCGCTATCTCTTGGAGGTCAAGTGTGGATGCTTCTTTGCTGATTTTTGGATGTTATTGCTGCAATTAGGGTTTATTCTTGTCATATCTTGGTGAAGTAAGTAAATTTCTGCAATTTTGTCTCATGTTATTAAATGTTTCATGGTGAATTTTACTTGTTGATATTGAAGATTTTGCTTGGTAAAACCCTAAGAGAGGATCATAAGTGCTTCCTCCTCTCACAAGGTTTATTTCATCCATAAATTTGTGAAGAAAATCCTACTAAGGGTTAGACTTCTAAAGCCTGAAAGTGATAACACTTTAGGATTTTAGCCCTAGACTCTTGATTGTTTACCTAGGTGAAGCTACAAAAAGGGAGGGAAGGTTTCTAGGGCCCAAACGTTCTTGCACTCTAGAAATTATCTTCCTCAAGATTCAATCTCTAAGCCTCTAATGTGCTAGTACCTTAGAGATTGATTCCTACCTCTTGGTTGCATCTAGATCAAGTTCCAAGACTAGTTGTGTTTATTGTTGTAAAGACTCCATAGCCCTAAGGAACTAATCATTAAAGATCTCTTGTGGTGAAAGTCATCAACAAACTCATTATTCTCAATCTCTCAAGCTATCTACTCATTTTACTAACACTAACTTGAGCTATTTTGATTGCAAGCTTGTTTTTGTTGCAAAAGTTTGCTACAACCATCTTAAAACACTTTTATTTGCTACATACATTGACTAAAAGGTGGTTTAACTTGTCATAAATTGTATCTAACAATTGGGTAATGTTCTGTCAAGTTTATGCTAAATTTCTATTATTAATTGTTGCATTTATGAGGCATATTTATTGTTGTTGTTACAAACTTGTACTTGTTGTTATAAACTATTGTACTACTACAATTTTGTACCAACTATAGAAAAATATCATTGTCTAGTGTCTTATGAGGTTTTGATTGCATGTTTATACTTGTAAATCGATCATATATATGATATAGGTGTTCTTGTTCCAGGCATGTACTCAAACAAATCCATACCTCATCTATTTCTCAGACCTAGACTTGTCATTAGGTGATCAAGAGAGGGGGCGGTAGGCTTGGCTAACAAACTTGCTACTTTGATCCCTTGAGGTCAATGGGTAAGCCTCCCCTATGGTGGACCTCCTCCATCACTAAAACGAGGGGATTTATTACTAAGGTGGCAGTGGTAGGATATCATGTATTTACCCAAGATTTGGTGATCTTGTGTTGGGATTTGCACAACTACAAATCATACGATAACATTTCTCAACCAGGACACTAGGTTGTTCCCCAAAAAGAATGCTCCTCCACTTGTACTTTTACTATCATCAACACTTCCTACCCAATATGCATCTTTATATTCTATTAGAGTAAAATAATCACCTCTTGAGTACCACAAGCCGAAATCCAGGGTGCCCTTTAGATATCTGAATATTCTTTTCACTGCTTGTACATGAGTTTCTTTTTGTATAGCTTGAAACCACACAACCAATCCTACTTCTTGCATAATGTTCGACCTTGATGTTGTCAGATATAGTATGTTGACAATCATTGACCTATACAATGTTTGATTTGCTTCCAGAGATTCACCATCTTTGCTCAATTTACAACCTATGACAATGGGTGTGCTAACTGGTGCACAATCTTCCATTTTAAACTTCTTCAACGTTTCCTTGATATACTTGGTTTTTGAAATGAATATGCCTTTGTCAAATTGAGAAATTTGTAAACTAAGAAAGAATTACCATTTACCAAGCATAAACATCTCAAATTCCTTTTGCATTTCTATTGCAAACTCTTGTACATTTTGTTCATACTGCCTCCAAAAACTATGTCATCTACATAAACCACAACAATCAACTGATTTTCTCCCATTGTCTTTATGTAGAGATTATTGTCAACAATTCCCTTTTTGAAGCCTTCTTGTTGTAGATATTTGTCAAGTCTTGAATACCAGGCTCTGGGAGCTTGTTTTAGCCCATAAAGTGCTTTCTTCAATCTGCATACAAGATCCTAGGTTAGGAATTGTCAATTGGGTGTGGCTCGAGTGGTTGTGAGGAAATTTTTTTACCCTCCTCACGCATGTTCAAATCCCACTTTCTAACACGTTTTCTCTTAGTGACTAATTGATGGTAATCTATATATGATCTATTTATGAGTTTTTAACCTAGCTTGGTGCCTTAAAGAATCTAGCGTTTACCCTGGGTAGCATCCTCAAAATGAAGGGAAGTTTTTGGGCAATTTCCCACGAGATATGTTACCGTGAAAAAAGGGTGTAGGTTGGGAATGTGATTGTAGAATCATGATTGTTGAATTATTGTCCAACATAAGAAGAAATTTTGATGCTATACCAAGACATATGGGCCGCACGTTTATACTTACTTTGACTATTCCACTCAACCCAAATGCATAGATAAGGGTTTTGGAAGACCACCAACTTGAAGAAGACATTAATGAGTTGTTAACGCATTTGAAGAATCTTTTTAAAGTAATTTGTCTCCCAAAAAGAGACAAACACCCAAGTCAATTGTGTAACAAAAAAACCCTAAGAAACCGCTACAAAATCCTATTAATTTGGATGATGACAAATAACAAGGGAGGGCTAGTGACCAAGATAAAGAAGATCAAGATCAAGAAATGAATGACCCAAACCAAACAATTTAGACAATCTATCACATGAAGAAGAGGAATAAGTGGAGAAATAGGATAACTGTGAGATCGGAAGAG
>CBVK0100069328.1:0-14939 GCA_900067695.1 Picea abies
TAAAATTTACTTGCAAATAATTTCAAGATTTCAAGTCTTCTTCATTTTTAAATCAATGGACCATGAGAATACCTTTTCTTCAGAAGAGCATATCCTAGAAGATCATAATGAGATAGTATATCCATAGATACTTGTAGATATACCCAAAGAAATTACAGTTACCAAGAAGAGACCAACATGGCTTCATAACACTTTGAAGGAAGATGAAGGACATGAAGCTCCCAGGAGCTCTTTTAGAGAGAGCAAGTGACCACTGAAGTTTTCCATCTATGTGGAATTGATGAGTAAAATCATTGAATCATAACCTTCCACTTTTGAGGAAGCTTCTAAGTAGCAAGTTTGGAAGGATACCATGATGGAATAATATTATTCCATCATGAAGAATGATGTTGGGAAGTTCTTATGAGACCAGAAGGGAAGTAAATAGTGACTTCCAAGTGTATATACAAGATCACACATGTTTCATATGGCAGCAGAGAGAAGTACACAACTATCTTTTTGGCTAGAGGAGTCTTCCATAAACAGGGAGAAGACTATGATGTGACACTTGCTCCAGTAGCCATAATATGTGTACATAGAGTAGCCACAAGATACATGAGAAGGAGTCTCATGTCTACAAATTGAAGAAATATTTATACAAGCTTAAGAAGGCACACATGGCATGGTATACGAGGAAAAACAATGATTTGATGAGCATGGGAATGGTTTCCCCTTGATATTTGATAACTTGTTTCTTACAGGGGATGAGAAGATCACATATGGGAGAAAGAGGGAGCTCACTTTAGAGTTTGAAATGAAGAATTTGTATTTGATGGGATTAGAAGTGTGGCAAAGACAAGATAATATTTTCCTTAGCCAAGGAAAATGTACAATTGATATCCTACAGATATTCGAGATGATGGAATGCAAGTCCATGGCCACACCTATGCTTACAAATCTGAATATCTTGAGTAATTCATCTTCAAATTTGGTTGATCCCATGATGTACAAATAGTTGATCGGATCATTGATGTACCTGGTTAATGCAAAGTCAAATATATGATTTGCAATGAACACATTGAGTCAGTACATGGTTGATCCTAGACTTGTACATTGGAAAGAAAAAAAACATATGTTGAGGTATCTGCATGGTACAGTCAGATATGGACTTAGATATGTCTCAGATGGTGAAGTAAATTTTCAAGGTTATACAGACTCTGACTGGGAGGAGAGTACAGTAGACAGGAAAAGTACATCAGAATGTTACATCAGTTTGGGATCAGGTATGATCTCATGGTTAAGAATAAAACAAATGTCAGTGGCACTTATTACAATAGAGGCAGAGTATATTGCAATGAGTGTTGCAAGTTGTGAAGCAGTGTGGCTTCAGAAGTTTTTTGTAGGGTTATTTGATCTAGATTTGGAGCCAAATTTGATATACTATGATAATAAAAGTTGTATGAAGCTTTCAAAGAATCCAATCTTTCATGAAAAATCAAAGAATATAAAGATGAAATAAAATTATATCCGATACATGGTGTAGAAAGGAGCATTGGAGCTCTAGTACATATCCATATATGGGAAGATATCCGACATTCTCACCAATCTTCTGTCTAAGGTGAAGTATGAGTACTTCAGAGACAAGCTTGTCATGATGCAAAATGTCCACCCTCGTTGAGAGGGAGGTGTAATGTTTCTCCTCCAGTGGGATTCCCTTTGGACAAAGGTTTCCCACATCAGTCATGTGGAGTGACAAAGGGAGTAATATGTATCCTGGTACAAGTCTTGGGACTTGTAGAATAGTATTAGGACCATGGCGTAGCCTTGGGGCTATGGTAGTAGTATTTCCCAGTGGATGGGTGTGAATGGGACTACTAGGAGAGGAGAAACATCATATCATAGTCATATAGACTACTGGATAGCATGATAGTCATTGTGTGCTACTAGTTGATTGTTGGATAGCATGGTAGTATCTTTGCGCTACTAGCTGATTTCTACATAGTCATGGAGACTACTAGACAACATGGTAGTAGATTCTGCTACTAGTTGATTGATGGATAGGATGGTAGTATCTTTGTGCTACTAATTGATTACTAGATAGCATGGTAGTATCTTTGTGCTACTAGTTCATTGTTGTGTATTCGTGGAGACTACTAGCTTACATGGTAGTAAGTAGTGTGCTACTAGTTGATTGCAACATAGTCATAAAGACTATGGAAGAAATTTTGAGCTACTAATTGCATGGTCATATCCTTGGGGTTACCGGATGATTGCATCATATTCATAAGACTATGATAGTAGTATTGGGACTACTAGAAGACATCTTGGAAGAATACATCCATAGCTAAGAGGGAGTGCTCATTTTTTGGTAGATGTGGGAGGTATTTCCTCCTGGAAAACCTTTATTAGAATATAGGAAGATTCCATAAGTAAAAGGAATACCATTGAACAATTTAAGAACACCCCATAAGACAAGTCAACCCATAGGAAAATAATAAAGTGGAAATATAATTTCCAAGCAAAGAAGTCATCCCACATAAATAATAAAGTAAATATGAAGACCCAAAATATGATGTTGGCCCCAAACATGCACCCAAATTAGTATAAATAGTCAGATGGATCATTTCATATGTACAATAAGACAATTGTCTTTCTGCAGTGTGCACTAGGAAGCTAGCAGCTGCAGTTGTGGCGATTTCGCTATTTCTAGGTTTTTGTTATCTTGGAGAGTGTGCCCCACTTTGGGAAGGTTTTCCTGGTGGCTCTTTATGGTATCTCTTGTGTTATGCCTCTCGAAGAGTTGCGCTAAGGTAGTTTGGTGTTTCTAAGTTGATTTGTGCTAGTTGTTAGTAGTAGTTGTAGTTGCTTCATGCTAGTTGTTAGTAGCAGTTGTAGTTGCAATAGCAGTAGCAGTTGCAATTACAGTAACAATTGCAGTTACAATAAAAGTTGCATTTACATTTTCAGTTGTTGTTACAATTACCAGTTGTGCCAATTCTGTGGTGCTCTATATTTCTCTAGTGATGCACTTATCTTGCGCCATTTTTGTGGTGACTCGGTTCTTTACACTCACTAGGGTTTAACAAGAAGAAGAGAAAAGTATTTTTTATCAAGGTTTTTTCATGGTTGGGTTTCTCTCGTGAATAGATCTTGTTCATGGTTGTGTTGGGAAGATTCTTTCTAAGTATAGTTGGTTGGGTTTTTCCCCAAGTTTGGGGTTTTCCGAGGATAAATATTTGTGTCTTCTTGTGCTTGTTTATTTCTTTCTTATATATTTCAGTATATGGTTATTGAATGTTAAAAGAAGATACAAATGTTATGATAAATCTAATGTTAATAAAACTAATGAAAATCTAACAGGTATTAAGGTGATATTACTTTATTACTAGGACTTGGATTTTTCTCTCTTCAGTATTTTCAACTTCAAAACCCAAGGCCTTCAAAGTGCTGTCACTATAAAACAAATATTTTACCCCTCTCAGTAGTTCAAGAAACTGATGAGAGGGAGGTTTAACACTTTTACCCCTCTCAGTAGTTCAAGAAACTGATGAGAGGGAGGTTTAACACTTAGTTAGTTTATGCCACTTGGGATAATCCCAAGCCACTCATTAGTAGCTACAAACCAAAATTATAATATAACCATTATGATACATAGGTTGGGAAATTGGTCGCTTGCACACAAATAAATACATTCATTTTCATATAACCATATGATTTATAGGTACAAGATTCAATCCATGAGTTGTGAATAACATTATAACAATGATAACCAAGATCTTGTAACCATTTTACTTCTAGGCATTTAATAAAAAGCATTGTATGCTAATCAAATATGTTTGTGGGTTACTTGTATTAGATTAAGGTGATGTTACTATTGCATATTATCATAATCATAATAAACACACTGGAACCAAACCATCAAAAGAATATCATCAACCAAGACAACCATGCCAACAATTCCAAGATAAGAATAAGCAAATGCATTCTAGCAACCATGAATAATCACAATAATATTGAAACAAAATATATTTTAGATTTTCACTTCAAACATTCTTATGACCTCAGTGCACACTAGATTTGTGCCAAATAGTTACCTGTCTTAGAAATAATAGGAAAAATAAAGTAATCAATAGAGAGGTTCTAATAACTAGAGGAAACTCCCACAAGATTGGAGTTATGAATATATATAGATTTCAATACTTTGCAATCAAATTAGTGTTGACCAGAAAAATGGGTCAACATAAATTTCATGGATATAAAAACAATAATTCTAGAAGTTGACAAGTGGAAAAATGGTCATGTAGGAAGCTAGGGATGACTTTGTTCATGGAGGCATAGAGTTATTTGTGTGAGGGAACCTTGATGTAGTAGCATCATGGAGTATTCATATGTATAGTCATTTAGGTACTAATGTATAAAGATGGAATCAAGACATAGTTGTAATTTACAAAGCATACATATATCACTTGTGCATAGAAACAAGTATGCGTGTAGAAAAGTGAGTGCACAAAGTCAAAAGATGAGGATCGCAAAATATGAATTGTCGAGGTAGTTAGAAGGGCAAGATTTATTGATGTATATATTAAAAGGATGATGCAATAAGAAATTTAAGTTGGCACTAAATGTAGGAACATTGTCATTGAGAATGCTAAGAACAACATTGGAGTGGTTGGAATAGAGAAGGTGAATCTTAAAAGAGGAATAAACAATTCGCTTGAAGAAAAAGGATTTGATAGGAAGGATCTTGAGCTTGTTACAAGCATCATTGTGAAAAAGGAAGCACACAAAATTTGGTAATTAGATATACTAGGTTAGTTGAGGCCAAGAGAGTGTCATTTGAGTGATTTCATGCTAGATGATGAATAACATGAAGGGGGAATATTGTTTGGAAAAAAATTGATAGACTAAGTTCAAGAACATAGCTATAGTGAAAGAGTGGTACTTGTGAAAACCTTTTGTAAACACATGCCCTTTTTTATGTATCTAAAATCTAAATGAGAATGAGTAGACATGTTATGTATATTTTGTGTTTCTATGGAGATTGTCTTGAGTATAATTTTGTGATTTTATTACCATACATATGAGTGGATTAAATCCTATATGTTAAGGGTAATGAGGGCTCGTTACCTACTATTGTTGCATCACAATATAATAATCATGTGTTTATTACCTAAGATAGACATTAATCATGAGAGGCCTTTAACAAACTAGAAAACCAATGGGATCGAAAGTAGGTGGGACAAACTGTATAGTTAAAGAAAGTGATTATTGAAGGGATTGTTGCTTAATACATATAAAGTTTTGATACAATTAGCTAGGTTATTCATTAGAGTAGTAAATCTTTCCCTAGGTTGGTGAAATCCTAATTAGATATGGGAGGAGACATATAATAATAATTTCAAGTGCAAACCCAAACTATCTAATAATGGATGGAATGGGGTAGGAATAGGTAATTGTGCTCATGATGGAGTGATATGTGGATCGCCATATGAGGAAGGGAGATTCAACAAGGTCACTAGAAGGAGCACCATGTAGCACAAGAGATGGGTTTTCAAGAGTCGATGGTTAGACAAAGCCTTAGAAACCCCATATAACTTGTAATATTTTCCTAACTGTATGAGGCATTCATGACTTTGAACATATTAAATATCGACCATAATACACATGAACCATTATACCTTATGTGTCACTAGATGACACATCAATAATATAAGTTGGAATGATATGTATGTGTGTAGGCAAATCATTAAACATCATGTTTTCCTTATCTTTTCAAATCACATGGATGATATATAATATATCAATTTGAGAAAACTCCAAAGTTAAAATGATTCTGCCCCAAAAATGTGAGAATTAGATATTGATGAGCAAAAATGGTGATCACCTTTGATCGCCCTTCATTTGACACATGGAATGGTCCCCACTTCTTAATTGACAAATTGATTATTTTTGTAAGTACTTAATTTAATATTCTTATATTACAGGGAATATTAATATACTTGAACAAAATCTCATCATAAAGATAAGGATAATCCACTATATAAAGTAGCACACAACTTCACATAAACAACAATTACAAACCAAAAGAAAATAACTACATAAATTTATTTAATTTTTATTAATTACATAATAAAAGCAATGGCTTTCACTTTCAATAAATTATATAACATTAACACTAAATAGATATTAATTTTAAAAATATTACATTATGTTTCTTAATCTTGCTAAACACTACATAAATTGATTTAATTTTTATTAATTACATAATAAAAGCAATGACTTTCACTTTCAATAAATTATGTAACATTAACACTAAATAGATATTAGTTTTAAAAATATTACATTATGTTTCTTAATCTTGCTAACAAAAATTGATAATTTTAAATTTATATTTATTAAGTATTTACAACTTAAAATTATGTAACATTAACACTAAATAAATATTAATTTTAAAAATATTACATTATGTTTCTTAATCTTGCTAGCAGAAATTGATAATTTTAAATTTATATTTATTAAGTATTTACAACTTAAAAACATTGGAATTTAAAATAAAATTACATATTTATAAAATAGATCGTCATGGCGAGTCTCGATCAAAGAACGCCCGATTTAATGATTGTATTATTTTATTTGAGGACAAAGTGCACATCACCTTCACCTTAATGAACAAAATTATAAATTCAAGTAAACAACATGATTGTATTTCACCTTAATGAACAAAATTATAAATTCAAGTAAACAACATGATTGTATTATTTTATTTGAGGACAAAGTGCACATCACCTTTTTGTTGTTTTCAGTAGAACCAAAGGTGCAGTCACATGCTCCAAGCTCCAACAAAAATGGAATGTACCCAAAATCGTTAAGAAAAGATCGATTGATCTTGCGCGAGAAATAGTGTAAACATTGAAAGACAAAATACTTTTCGATCATTGTCGGGGAGAACAGTTAGGAACCATTAGAATCTGAATGGAGGAACAGTCACGAACCATTAGAATCTTAATGAACGGAAAGACAAAACTCTTTGGTTTTGTCATCAGGGAGAATCTAAATGGAGAGAAAGAAAAAACTCTCTGGCCTTGTCACGAGGGAGAATTCCCAAAGCAATGATAGGCACAGAGCATTCTGTAGTCATGACTTGACTTGATTAGACACCAAAGGCTGGAAAAATTTATTCTCATCAGTTCAAATAAATAGCAACTCGCAATTGCAACTGGGAGGTGTTTTGGATAAAAAAATATCAAATCATGTTTGGATTCATTATAAAGATTTCTAGGATTTTTTTGAAGAATCACAGTTCTGTTTTCATAATTTTTTTTAATTTTTGTGGAGGTTTTTTTTTGTTTTTTAACATGTTTTTTTTAAAATAAATTTAAAACATTTTTTAATTTAGTTGTTTTGTTGTGAAATTTAGCAAGTTGAGTATATTACTCAAATGGATATTCATGAAATGGAGTGTTTCTAAGATTTGAAAATTAACTTTAACTAACAAATTATTGTTTTTATACATACAAATTTTCTCTTTCAACTATATTTATATCGAGAGGAGATAATATAATTTGATTGTTTCTCCATGATTGACCAAAATTATATTTATATCAAGAGGAGATAATATAATTTGATTGTTTCTCCATGATTGACCAAAATTGTGGATATCAAAAATAATGGATAAGAGAAAAACTCCTTACAGTTTTTTATGTTTTTATTTTGTTTTAAAACTGTGAAATTATTTTCCTTAAAATAATTATGGATATGAGATACATGTAGAATTTGATTGTTTTCATATATCCAGCACGAAGAGTGGATAAGAGGAGAACTCCTTACAATTTTAAGAACTGTGAAAGTGAAATTACATAGAGACAACTTCATTAACTGAAGTTTTTAAAAGTGTAAAAGTGGACGAAAGCTCATGCGTGGCATCCCTCGACATCAGTTCAATGCAAGAGATGCCTACAGATTATTTGCAGTGAGGATATTGATCCTCCCAATGGCAATGGGAATGAATGATATTATTTCAATGTAAGAAATGCTTACAAATTATATGTTGAGAGGATATTGGTTTTCCCAAGAATTTGATTTTTAATTTTTGTTAAGATGTACATGTTTTATCTTTTTTTTTATTTAAATATATATCTTCTTGCAAGGAAACACATGTTCTCAACCATCAAACACTAAATTATATATATGTTACTGTTATTATTCTCTTAAATAGATTTAATTCTAATAAAAAATCTTTTATAATAATATTTAAACACAAATTGTTTTCAGTCTTATTTAAATCATTCTTATAGCTAATGAATTTCAAGCATCATCTCTAATGAAAATCATTTATATGAACTGGATATATGAATTTGAAGCATCAATTATATTAAGCTATAGTAGCCTATTGGTGCCGTGAATAACTCCTACTCATCTTCTCCTTAATGTGGGATTATTCTTCACAATTGTGATTTGCTAATGTATTTTCTATTATAATCTTTACATGACTTGTTTGTTCTATTGTATAGGAGGTTGTTATAGATTTGGTTGGTTGTGAGAGATCTTCTTCAACCTACTCTCCTAGATTCATGTGTGGTTGAGAAAATTTGTTAGTATGGTAAAGATAGCCTATCTATCTTAAGCCAAAGCTTGATATATACATATGTGTACTAATTAATTGTTAATAAAATATTAAGAATAGTTTTATATTTTTTTAAAGAGATGATATAACCCTAATTCTATATAATATGTGAGAATAGATTGTTTTTACATTTTGTTTTTTTCTTGGATTAGTTTCCTTGTGCACAGAGAGTTTGTTAGTGTTGTGTAATAAATCTACTACCTAGAAATTTTGTTAGTGTTCTAATAAATCTACTACCTAGAAATTTTGTAGAGCATTGTGAAGGATAAAAGGGCAATGCGCAGAATGGAGTCAATGTCAATGGGAGAAATACAACGATAGGAGAGGTTTATTCCCAACAATTCCAAACAAATTTCACTTCCTTTGTTTGAGTTTGTGAGGAAAACAAGAAGATGGGGGGAACTATATTATTTTCATTAGGAGTAGTATTTAAATTAGTGCAAGCATGTTAGATTTATTCTTTATTTTTGAAATAAATGAGGTTGATGATCTCCAAAATCAGATTATGATGAAGTGAAATGTCCAATAAAATTGACTCAGATACATTATGTATTTAGACTATTTTTTTATAGAGAAATGGTGACGACCATGGTTATGTACCTATGTGTCTTAGTAGATGAAAATATGTCAATATGATGGCTAGTTGTTCATTATTTGTGGTGAATACAAACAAGTAATTGATGTCTTGGTCTGAAACAATTGTCTTTTCAAAGTTTCAAGGAATCAAGTGCAGGTAAAAGCTAAGAAAGGATGGTTGTCCAGTTAGTTTGATAGTTGTGGATTTCGTGAATGATCCCTTATTAGTTGTTGAAAATGCTTATTGATTGGATCCAAGTAGTGGATTTACTAGACATGTGTATAGATTGTTGTCTAGTAATTAACTTTGGGAGATCCATGATTCCATAGTTTGGGGAGGTGAAATATGGGAACTCAAGAATTCAACTCAGGAAATTAAAAAATTCAGCGTTAAGAGGCATGGATTTCATATCCTGCAATATTTCATAACAGTTAGAGATACTAATGAAGACCTTACTTAATAGAGATTCATAAATGTATTTGTTAAGAGGGGGTTTTGGACTGATTAACTCCTAGTTGTTTTGTGCTACTTTGGGATTCTCACAATTGTGAATTGATAATGTATTTTTTATCATAATCTTTACCTGAGTTATTTCTTGATATTGTCTAGAAGGTTGGTGTATATCTAGTTGGTTGTGAGGGATCTTCTCAAGCTTGTTCTCCTAGATTTGTGTGTGGTTTAAATATTCTCTCAACTAGTAGTTTGTTAGTGTGGATAAGATATCTTATCTATCTTAAGATAAAGATAAGTTACACACATAGGTGTAAACCTATTGAAAACTTCCATATTAATCATCCCTTTAATAAAAATATGTAATAGATGGATGCGATTTAATGAAAGGAGAATATTCTTTGTCATGTCTATCAAATTGAAGGATAATATTTAATCTATTAACCTTCTAGTACCTCAAAATTTGTTGGCTAGCCATTAAATTGCTTGATTAGCACATATTAAATGTGTATATGAATTATTCATTAACCAATATGATTTCCATGTATAAATCGCAATGGAGTATGAAACATTGGTTGATGGTGTTTTGGATGGCCCCGAGTGGAGTATGGTGCATTAGAAAGATGACATTTTAGATGGTGCGAAGTGGACCCTTGCTAGGTAGTTGGGAAGATGTGAGGAATTGTTAACACCTTTCCATTTGCAACAGTCTCCCCATGTGGTAGTCACTATGTAATATACCTAGAGGGGTAATATGGATGGTAATATGGGAGGTACCGAACATAAATGGGGTTATATATTATTAGTAGAGGTCATTCAATGTAAGGTGGACTAGGTCCAGCATGGTATTAAATAATCCCACTATGGTATTTGGATAGAATAAATGGGTACTGAGAGATAATACTTGATGTTTCTAGAAGATACCTTCTCTAGAATGTTCCTAGGAGATAGAGAATGTTTTATAAATAAGTGTAAGCAATGTAATTCACATGGTGAAGAATATTGTGAAAGTATCAAACATTGCTTTAGGAGTGTTATGCATCCTTAAGGATTAATGTATGGTGTTACCCTACCTCAAGGGTTTTCTACATTCTTGTGTTTATTATTGAATTTTTTTTTTTTTGGTGTTTATTATTGGTTATTTTTGAAGTATATTAGTAGATATGGTATTTGTATACAACATTTGGTATTATAGATATTTCCTTGGCAAAGAAGAGAAGATTTTTTTGGTTATTTTTGCAGAAATGTTTTGAAAAAAAAGGGGGAGGAGAACTTTTGGCTCCTAATTTTTAGAAAGTAATTGAATATTTGGTTTCCTATCAAACAAATACCCAATTTCAAAAATACACCATCCAAAATAGAGTCCGACAAGTAAAGTTATGAAAATTTTAAATTAGGTAGTTTTTTAGGGTTTTTTTAGGAAAAAGTAGTAAGTTATTTTTAAACCCTAGTTGGTGTTGAATATTTCTTCCAATAAAGATATATTTTATTGGAAAATAGGATGGCCCTAATATTGAATAATATATACAAAACTTTAATTCATCACGACCATTGGTGTAGACAGTTTGTCTACATACTAATTTCAAAGATGATGCTTTAATATGGTGGCAATAAATTGACTATATGGAATGTATGTCACTTTTTGAGGAAGCCATTGAAAAATTACTTTTAGACAAGTGGTATCATAATAAGATTAAGGATAAAGAATGCACAAAGGGTTTATTTTCAGGTGGCAAATATGTATTGCAGATTCATGGTTGGATTCATAAAGAAAATGTCCTTGTTTCTATTAACCTTAGTTGCATGCATAATTTTATCAATGTTCAGTTGGTTAGTATATTACAAATTCCTGCAAGGAATATTCAAGGAACACAAGTTAAGGGTGAAACTGTTCAAATTTTCAAATATTTGAAGCTTAGTATGGATAAATATGTGTTGCATTCAGATTTTTTTGTTATAGATATGGATGAGGTGGATATTCTTTTGGGATACCGTTGGATGACCACCAATGGTACAATTAAACTAACGTGGGCAAGATGTTTTTGAAACATTGGTGCTAGAAAAAAAAATCCACATTTTAGGATGTGTCTCTTAGTAAGCAAGAAAAACCTATGGGGGAAAGAAAAGCAGTTATTCCAAAGTCTAAAGTAGAATCAAAGGTAGACTCTACAACAACAGATGAAGCAAAACCACATGAAGGACACCATAAATAATCTAAGGGGGTTATTGACTCAAAGGAACAATGTGTTGTAGATTTGAAGAAAAAAGAATAGATTCTTATAGTCTTAGTATATCGCCATCCACATAATATAGAGAAACAAAAATAATCTATGAAAGGGCGTGAGCATCAACACATGTATGCACCAACAAAGAACCAGAAAGGAAACCAATGAAGAGGTGCATGGAGTTACACCAACACTACATGACAACATCAGGCTTGAGAACCAAGCTCATGGCCACATAGGCAAGATGCAAAATAAGGTGGTGAGGAATCAATTGGATGCTATGTTATTCTTCCATTAGGATGGATGGATGGTTATACTTGGTACCAACTGGCCACAATTGTTATTCGGTCATATTGTATTGTCTCTTCTCATGTTTCAGGGATGAAACATGCTTAAGGGGGGTGGAATGTAACATACCTAGAGAGGTAATATGGGTTGTAATATGGGACATACCCAATGGGAATGGGTTTATATATTATTAGTGGAGGTCATTCAATGTAAGGTGGACTAGATCCACCATGGTATTAAATAAGGCCCACTATGGTAGTTGGATAGAATAAATGGGTATTTAGAGATAATAAATGGGTTTTCTAGGAGATACCTTCTCTAGAATGTTCCTAGGAGATAGAGAATGTTATATAAATAAGTGTAAGAAATGTAATTGGCATGGTGAAAAATATTGTGAATGTATCAAGCATTGTTTGAGGAATGTTATCCTTCCTTAAGGATTAATGTATGGTGTTACCCTATGTCAAGGGTTTTCTACATTCTTGTGTTTATTATTGGTGAATGGTTTTTTTGGTGTTTATTCTTTTTTATTTTTGAAACATATTAGCACATATTGTATTAGCATACAACACATTTTAGTTGAATCTATGTTTCAATTTACACTTTTAATACATGGATTATGCCCTATTGTTGACTTACAAACATGGAACATAACTAAATTTGTTTTGTTTTCTTTATCTTGTTAGGTTTAGGATTGCAAAATTTTGGACTTATGGATTGACCTGAGTTCTACCTTAGTTCTCCAAAAAAAACCTTATCACCATCAACCCTTCTGGTAAACCAGAAGGATACACCGTAGACAGAGTGCACACCACAGTCTCACCCAAAATGGTTTATGGGTGATTGTAGGAAACAAATGTTTGTAGTCATTGAACGGATTGGGTGATGTTTTTTCTTACTTATTATTTATACTTAACCATGCATTCTATTAAAATATTCAATTGATCCATTCATTCATTCATTCATAACATTTATTCTTCATATGTATTCAAGTGCATGCTATAAGTAAACTAATTCATTCATCTATCTAACCATTCAATCATAACCACAGAAATAGTAAAACATTCAGACACATTGCACATATGTTTTTACCATGGTTAACCCCCCTAGGGATATTTCCACAAATATCTTCTTCTTTTCGTATTCATTAGAAGGCATTGTGCACATTACATCATAATATATAGTAGTGAGACAGACTAGGATCACACCAAGCTCCACAACTTGCAACCTGACCTTCAACTACTTCTCCAGAGTAACTCCATATGAGCTCCACATCTCTCAAAAAAGATTTCAACTCTACAAAGACTCCAAAATAGGTTCTCCAAAATAGTTCTCCTCAAATTATATGACAAGATACTTCTCCCGATATTATAATCTACCTCATACCCCTTATTTATATTCCAAAATATGGTTAAAACCCTTATAGTATATCCCAAAACCCTCACCCTAACATGGTTAGGTTTTTCCACATTTGTGTGATATTTCTGCAAATCCTATCGCGCGCACTACTTCTCCTCCAAATTTGGCGTGCTCTTATTCTTGGTCCATTCTGCCTTGTTTGTTGTGCTTTTATCCCAAATATGTTTGCTCCAACAGGCCCCCAACACTAATATGTGGATCATCCTGAGCCACACAGACTTAGTTCACCTTCTACAAAACTACCTCCAGTGCATGAAATTTTTCTTTCAAATCTGTTGGTTCCTCCTTGGCCTATGTGCTCTTTCCTGCTATTGTTTCCAAAACCTATGTTGTCATGTGTTCTATCAACACTTCCTTTCCTTCTTCATGCCCCTGTTCTAAGATATATTTTTCAACTTGTATTTCTACTATCATGTCTTCGTCCTATTGTTGACTTGGCTGCAACTAAGCCTTCCTTTCTTGTTTCTCTTCTTGCATAGTCTTTACCTCTTCCAACAAATTCTTCAAATCCTGCATGACCTTCAATATTAGGGATATGTCCATGGTCTTTTGCCTCTTCTTTAAGTCCTGAACAGTAATGTTCAAATTTTCCTCTCTCTATTCTAGTTGTTGGATGTTCTCATCCCTTTCGAGGCTGGTCCAAATATGTGCAGTCTTGTCACCCATTTCTTCCACTACTTTTATCTCCTGCGCTACACTATCTACATGTCTAGTATCCTCCTTCTCTTTTTGTTCTTGTGCTTCTGGAGGTGTGTTCAGAGTTAATTTATCTGTTAAGATTGATATCTCTTGTTCATATTTCTCCATGGTCTGGACAATCCTCTGTATCTTCTCTTCTACTGTAACCTCTTATGCCCGCGTGTAGTCTGAGATGATATTGTATACTTATGCAAGATTCTTCTCTAAATTTTCTATGCATTGCTTCTCCTCCTCCTTCTCTAGCATGCTCTTCATACATGTCACTTGAAAAATCTCCTTCACTTCATGGTCAGGTGCTAAGTTGGTGGCATATTCCCTAGATATATACTATACATCCTGCATTACACTTTCTTCTAGTCCATATAATTCTTTCATGGGTATTTTTTCCAGAACCAACTCTAGATGTTCCACATTCTTTACCGATATTTGCGTTGTGTTTTCATACACCTCCAACATCTCTGGTGTGACCTTAAACCTGCCACTTCTCATGACTATTGTCTGCACTCTCACTCCTTGTTCTCTCTGCGTTGATGCTTCCTATGCTTTTTATTTATGGTGTGTTGTTGGATGATGCACTATATTTAGTTGTAGTCTGTGTAGCATGTCATGTAATTCTACTAATTGTAAATGTGTTGACCTGCACATAATAGGTCTAGATAAACAATGATACACACATTTG
>CBVK0100069329.1:0-14939 GCA_900067695.1 Picea abies
AAGAAGAAATTATCTAATTCATTTGTGATGAAGGATTTGGGTGTTGCAAAGAAAATCCTTGGTATGAAAATAACAAGATATAAGAAAAATCACAAATTGACATTATCTCAGGGTGAGTACATAGAGAAGGTGTTGGAGAGGTGTACAATGCATAATGAAAAACCAATTAATACAACTTTGGCTAGCCATTTCAAATTAACTAAGGAAATGTGTCCCAAGACACAGGAGGAGATAAAATACATGTCCAGGGTCCCTTATTTATCAACAATAGGCATCTTGATGTATGCGATGGTTTTCCCATGACCAGATATTGCACATGTAGTGGGAGTTGTGAGAAGGTATATGAACAATCTAGGTAAATAACATTGGGAGGAATTAAATTGGATTATCAAGTATTTCAGAGGTACTGCTACTCATGCAGTATGTTTTGGAGGTTCATATATTGTTCTACAAGGATATGTTGATTTAGATATGGCAGGTGATAAAGATAGTAGGAGGAGCACCACAGAGTATGTTTTTATTATAGGTGGAATAACAGTAAGTTGGATTTCAAAACTACAAAAGTTTTTTTCACTTTCAACAACAAAAGTAGAGTATGTTTCTACTACAAAGGCTAGTAAATAAATGATTTGGTTACAAAGGTTTATGGAAAAATTGGGAAAGAAGTAGGAGAATAGTAGGTTGTACTGTGACAATGAGAGTTCCATTCATCTTGAAAATAACTCAACCTTCCATTCAAAAACTAATCATACACAACTTATGTACTATTTCATATGATCTCACTTGGAAGATGGACATTTGAAGTTGGAAAGATAGATACGAGCTAGAATCCTGTAGACATGTTAACAAAGGGAGTAACTAGGGAGAAATTGAGTACCTACTCAGTTTTAGTTGGTATTCAAGCATGAAGGTGAAGATGAGAAATTCTCCAAGTCCAAGTTGGAGTATAGTCCAACAAGTACAACAATATTGGAGTTGTTGTGATGAGACTCCAAGTGGGAGATTGTTGGTTGTGTAGGTTGATTATGCTCATGATTCAGAGGTTTGTTTCAACCGTTCTTGCACCCCATTTCCTAACAGGGGGGTGTGGTTTGGTTTTCCCCCAGAAAACTATTACCAGGGGGGTCCAGGGTGGGCGACGAAAATTTTTGTAGCCCCCCTCGGTTGGGGGTTTGGGGGAAGCGCCCCCGAAGTGAAATTTTGGGAAAACATTCCTTGTAAAATATTGTAATTTCATAGTCAATATAAATCATTCATTATAAGGTCACATATATGATGGTATAAGTTATTTTAGGTTTTATTTCCCTAGAATGAAACCTTCTCTTATGAGGGAATTGTATTGCAACTCGGTATTATCACAAATATTTTATTCTGAGCGAGGAGACTGTGAGAGATGGAATAGGACGTTACAACGAGTGTGTTGTAGGTTGTATCCCTTCATTTTGTTGGATAATAAAAAGGAAGGACATATTGTAGGTTGTATCCCTTCATTTTGTTGGATAATAAAAAGGAAGGACATATAAATTTATCTAGTGGACATAGCCCACACTAGGTGAACCACATATGTCAGTGTCTCTATTGTATTGTGTATCTTTTGTGTTTTATTTTTGCATGTCTTATTTTATTGTTCTGTGATCTTGTTTTTATAACACAAAAAGGTTGATGGAAAATGTTCAATAGTAATGGGAGGTCCTTCAAGCTCAATCTCCCCTTGAGTTATTTGTAATACCCCTTTCTCTTTAATTAAAAACATTGTGAAGGTGTCTTCCCCTTCTTCCTCTTCTAATTCATATTACTTGATATTCTTTCTCTGATGTTGACATGTAGCTTGCTATAATTGAGGGTTTAATAATGGATGCTTGATGGATTTAACAACTGAAACCAAACTAATTTGAGAGAATAAAACCAATGAGTCAGGAGATTCTTTCTCTAAAATTTCTCTGACCTCTTCCCAATATTATAGATTGGTTGTTTTATCTATTTCTCCCCTTGAATCATGTTTATAAGTAGATATCCTATCAATGATAATTTCATGAGGATCATATAACCACTTTTATTATTTCTCAAATTCAAACTGGCTTAACATTTCTTCAGCCTCAAAAAATGTTATCCTTTGCTACACCAAGAAAGGGCCAACTTCTTGTATAACCACTTTTATTATTTCTCAAATTCAAACTGGCTTAACATTTCTTCAGCCTCAAAAAATGTTATCCTTTGCTACACCAAGAAAGGGCCAACTTCTTGTGGTAATGTAAAAGTGATTTCTTTCATGTGTTCACTATTGGGAAAATAGGAAATGATTAGTTAACAACCTTTGTATAATATATTCTAGAGCATTCAACCTAGGTGCGAGGAAGGATGGGGGCTTGAAAGGTTCTTGAGAAAAACCATAAACTCTAATGACAGTGTGACCATGGGAAAGATACCAATATCCAGTTCAATTATATTTACTCAATTGTAGCAGGAAATTCATGTTTTGGAAAATTCTTGGAGGAGGTGAACCGTGTATGAGGGTGTACATGGCTTTCATGAAATGATACATATAAAAGATAAAACCCTTATTCTGCTCCTGCCTTTTCACACTCTAAGTCCATTCATCTATCAGTTTAAGATTCCCCTCTTCATATGAAACTTGTGCTCCCCAACACTTGAAATAGGTATGATTCTGAGATATAATGAGATATACCAGGTAGGAATTGTATCTTATGAATTGAGTGTTATGGAAATTTTCTAATTGAACCTAAATGGATTTTGTTAAAAGTTTGCAGAAATCAATTTTTTGGGGAGACATGGCATTTGATTATAAAAGGAGGAAGAATATCCCAAGAGAAATATCACACATTACTCTATCATGATCCTAACCTAATACTTGAGAAATGGTGTTTGGGTCATGTTGGATATTTTGTGGGAAAATTTCACTCAGGAAATCAGTTGAGAGGCTTGGTAATGGAGAATTGGGGCATAGAATACTTCAGAGAAAATGTTATTTACCAACCTAGGGAAGTACTTCATATGCAACTTCCATTGAGTGTTCTTGCATAATTTCATAGGGTTCTTATGGGAAGAAAATAATTTTAGCTAGACATTATGGTTATAAATGGAAAACAACAGGTTTCTTATCTGTGGACAATATTTTTCATTCAGGGGTTAAGTAATTAGCGGTGCACTAGTGGACGACCTCAAGGAAATAGAAGGTTTGAAATATACTTGAATGAATTAGGTTCAAATCCTGTAGGTGCATACAATATTTTCCGCATTTAGCATTCACCTATGCGAGACTAATGATTTTACCTAGGTCAGAGCAAGAAAAGATTGGTTCATGAATTTCATTATCCTAGTCAATTAAGGGCTCATCCATTTCGTGTATTTTCTTGGAAGGTTGGGGATTTATAAGGTTTTAAATAGTCTCCATTAGGGATATTTCAAAATATGAAGGCACGTTGAACTAAATGGGACTGAAGGGTTATGATTTACCTTGAAATGGGCTTGTAAGGGACGCCTGCGAGTATCTACTCAAAATCCTCCTTCGTTTGAAAATGGTGAGTGTATGCATTCATGCTTTGGAATGAGTATTATTCTCTGGGCCCAATGGGATTTTATGTTTGTCTTTACCTTTTAGATTTCCATGCATCAACCTTTGATGTAGATGAATCTTTTTAACAAAATCCTGAAAAGCCCAAAATTTTGGGTGATATGATGCTAATGTTATCATGGTCCCGCGAATACATGGAAACAACTTGCTTGTCCATGTTAACACTGATGTGGAAGTAGTTAAGGTAATGTGTTTCTAGGGATTGATGTACCAATAATTAGGACCAATGGGTCCCTTGTGCATAGTTGTGGCCTCAGGTGGATCCTAGGTGGAAATAAGTGGGATCACATGCATGCACGGGGAAATAAATGGGCAGGTAGTTAGGCCAAACACTAACACTATTTTTATGATGCAATGATAGTGTCTTATCTCTCCATATCCCTGTCATGTGACACCATCCATTATTCAACACATGTCTTTTGAAAACACTGTCACACCCCAAGTGCATGTTAACTCCTATGCACTTTCTCGATGTGACATAATATTTCCATAGTAGATCATGCTCACTTGTAACTATTCGATGATCGGGCCCCACACCTTTGTAAGCGCTTGATCCTTAATCCTTAGACACATGATCTAAATTTTCAATGAAACATATTTAACCTCTTTCGAAGTTCCATTAGCCCCTGCTATGCTCATGATCTAAATTTTCAATGAAACATATTTAACCTCTTTCGAAGTTCCATTAGCCCCTGCTATGCTCCCGATAATCACCTAGGCAGGTGGACCTTAGTCTTGGGCCATTAAGCCTTGATTTTCCTGTAATTTATCTAGGGCACTTGAGAATATGCTAACTTATTTCTATCCATGAGCTTTGTAATCTCACCTTTGGCATCTATTTTTCTCATATTTGGCCTGATGATCATGATCAATGTGTGTATCAGTGACTAAATCAAACCCAATACTAACAAAGTGGAATCATATCATCTTCATTGACATATCAGAGCCCGATCCTTCTTCCAACATCGATACATCACAACTCAATATTTCTTCTAGTTTCGATATATTGGAGCTCAATATTTCTTCCAGTGTTGATACATTGAAGCTTAATATTTCCTCTGATGTTGACATACTAGAGATTATCCTTCTTCCAGTGCCAATACACTTGCTGGTCCCAAAGTCTGCACCTGACTGCTAAAGGGAAGAGCTAGGCCACCTCTGGTCCCAAAGTCTGCACCTGACTGCTAAAGGGAAGAGCTAGGCCACCTCAAGTTGTGAATGGTTTGTTTTTTGATTAATTAAGTTGGTGGGTCAACTAAATGATATATTTTTCAAAGATGAAAATATGTGTGGACTGGTCAAACGATGTGAATGTAGGTTCTCCTTAGCTAATGGTATGAACTTTGATGAACAGTTGGGGATATGGAAAGATAAATAGAAGAAACAACAACAAGAAATGCAGTTAATTACCTTTGTGTGAGAATTAAGATTTAAAATGATATTTTAAGGCCTATAAAGATATCCAGATACAAATCATCCAACAAGTTGTCAAATAACTGAACTTTTTACTAAAACAATAGTTGTTTAATAGGATGAATAATTATAAAAAGATGAATTAGAACAATAGCTGAAAGAAGAAGGAAATGTACATTGCACACCTCACAATTTGCATCCAAGATGAAATTAAAACACATGAAGACTTCAACAAGAAAAAAAAATATCATGAATATATATTCACCAGGTAGAGATATTTACAATCATATGAGCAGGTACAGTCAATTTCAATGCTTGAATCTTCTCACTAAAAATTGAACCCCTCTCACATACAAAAAACACATATTTATCAGAGTTGCAGATGCTCTTGTCCATCTGGGATTGAGGCTTAACTCTATACTACCAGTTGTAAAACAACTAATTAACTTAACTAAACACACCACTGGAGTATATTAAGGAATACTCTGAGCTTGACTTATTAAAAAATGAGTGGTTCTTATCACACATAAAATACCACTTATTATTCTTTAATATAACCGAGTCTTTCAATTAAACAACTACAAACTTCTACTTATAAATGAAAGTGGACTGATGTGTATGTTGGAGTGAATCGATATTTGATAGAAATTACTATGAGTGACAGAACTGAGTTTTGTATTGAGCACTTACATGCATGCGTGATGTTGGAGGCCATTGGAGATAATTGAATGTGTTATCATTCTTTTTTCCCAACTTATCTCTTAGAGGAAAGAAGCAAGTCATATGGAATTTTGCTGGAGTCTTTGATATTCTTTCTGCAGTCCATATTATAGCTTCTTGCATTCCCGGTTGTGTATTTTTAGGGTCCAGATTATGGAACTTTTGTTATGTATTGCTGACTATCACCGAACTACTGCCAGATGAGCAATCTGATGATGTTCATTGGCTCAGAGTTCCCTGGTTTGGTGCCCTTTTCAAACTTAAAAGTATGCCATTAACGAAGATAAGCCACTTTGGGGATTCAATGTTAGGGAGTTTTGGATCATAGAATATTCATATCTCTCGGAGGCCCGAACTCCTGAAGTCATTAGCCAACACTTTCTCTAATTAACCTGGGATTTATACTTTAATCATTTGGGGTTTCAACACTTTGGCAATTTATGGGTTCGAGAGCTTCTGAATGCTTCGTTTGATAATCTCCTGGAGTGAAAATGCTGTGGAGTGACGTGGTAGTGAGGAACCACTTTTACTGTTGGGGGCTCCGACACTTTGGAGGTTCAAAGAACTGTGCTCACTTTGAGTTGAAATTCCCCATAGTGATAAACTCCCATAGTCATTAACCATGTTTATCTTAATTATCCCAAGATTAATACTTGAATCATTTGGAATTTTGGGAGTTTTGGAATCTGGCTCTTCATGGTTTGGGAGTTTATGAATGCAAATTATGGATACTTCCCGAATGGCTAATCTCCGAGATCTGACATGTCCACATGATGTCACTATCACTAACATGTCTGCATGAATAGTGTGACATGTGTCACCTAGAAATGAGTGAATGTCGTAACCCAAATGGCCTGAAATGAGTGCCATGTGTCAGTGACCGATGGATGCCACATGTCACCATGGATGAATGTTACGTCGCTTCGACGTTTCGACATTTAGGTGTTTTTTAGTTCTAAGTGTGGATACCTCTCAGATGACTGATCTCGCAAAGTGATGCGACGGTTCGTGGCTTAGACGTTTCAGGATTCATGAGTTTTTGAATGCTAAGCATGGATAAAAATGAGCTCGGATGCTTGAATTCCAAAGTCATAGAGTGACGTTTATGTAACTCTGTGATTAAACCTCACACCTTTTTGGAACTTCCAACGTATGAGAGCCATTGATCTGAGTGTCCTGTTGGATGGCAGATCTCTTGGATTTGACGTGTCCACATGATGTCACTATTGCTGACGTGTCCACATGAAGAGAGTGACACATGTCACCCAGAAATGAGCAAATTATGTAACCCAAATGGCCTGAAATGAGTGCCACGTTTTGGTAACCGATGGATACCATGTGTCACCATAGATGAATGCTATGTGGTTCCGACATTTCGACATTCGATATTTTTGGACAAAGATGATCTCAAATGCCTGTACACTGAAGTCGCGTAGTGAAGTTTGTGTAAGTCTGCGATTAAACCTCGCTCCTTTTTGGAAATTTGAACATATGAGATCCATTGATCTGATTGGCCTATTGGATCTCCACCATTGCAAATTTAACCTGTCTCTTCTCACAATTAGAGCCTAAAATTGACTACTCTAAATTGTTGCGTTTTGTCCATGGTTGTTCCCTATGCATACAAAATACTTGTTCAACCTGTTTCAGGCTCAATTAGTGATAAACATGATGAAAATTATTTTCAAACTCAAACTAGAACATGTAATCACCTTTCAAGGAAGAAAAAGATGGTGCAAAATAAGTAAAAAAAATAGGTAAGGGCCATTGAAGATGAGTGATTAAATCATGGAGAATAAGCTTAGAAAAAACACAACAAAAATCAGACTTGATGGATGTATATATTAGAAGAGGGAAAGAACAGGGGTGCAGACCTAGGTTACAACATTGGCTCCAACCCAGGATAGCACTTCCCTGTGAGGTGCTAAGAACAGTAGATCAGGTGCCTTACCTCTCAAAAACTCACTCCCACTTGCTGTAACTTACCTCTGTTTATGTATTCCTTCCATGTATATCTTCTTCTATTGACCATATTTAGAGATGGCACCAATTTTTACCATCTTCGAAAAGAAGATCAAACCAGAAACACTAACACACCCTAGTACCTTTGTTGGGCTATGGAGTCTTTACTCACACACAAACAAACTAATAAACACACTGAAAAACAATTTGTGAACTGAAAATTAAATGCTCGAACTATGAACTTATTCTCCTACTCCTAACCAACATAAGTCAAGTTGATCACGTAACATGAAATTGCCAATACAACCAAGAAAGTAGGTGTCTAACGCCATAACCTTGCCTTTTGTAGCTAAATAAAAGAATACACAAATACAAATATTTTTTAGCAGAAATTGAATGGGAAGCTTATACTTACAATTTCAACTTGATTGCATGGAAAATGTTGTAACAGTTAAGACCTCTAGAAAAACTAACTCCATGCAAGTGGCCACTAGATCTTGAAAATCATGATGCATGTTCAGTTCATACCGGAAACCTAGATGCTTCTTTGTGATTTCAATATCATCTCCTCCACTACTCTCTAAATAATCTGCTTCATAATTCTCATAGATTGGATTACTACTAAGGAGTTCCATTTGTATCAATTTAGAAATATTCTTCTCATCATCAAGATATTTATCATAGATGGGATGGTCTTTAAAAATTACTGAAACCTGAACTTCAAAATCCTCCATTTCATGAAATCCTTGGGAAATTGACTGCATAATAGTAGCATGATCTATGTCAACTTTTGGAGCAACAATCTCATCATCACAAACATTGTTAGATATATTTTATATAATGCCAAATGTTTCTACGGAATTCTGATCATCTTTTTTGTCATTAGAACAATCAATAACAAATTTCTCCTGAACAAAAAAACTAGAGAAGATTTCACAAGGGGATGGTTCTTCTTCCACTTGTTTAACATTAAATCCCTTCTCATTCATACTATTAGAGGAACTGGCTATAAAATTCTGCATATACAAATCAAAATCCTCACAATGATTTTCAAAAAGAAAATCAGCTTGAAAAAACCTTTTACAATGATCACTAAATGTTGCATGGAACTATTTCAAGGAACATATGCTAGCAGGAGGCAAGAATCGGTAGCATTCACAAGAATCTCCCTCTAATGAGTACATGAACATCTTCATTAATACATCCTCATGACATATACACAACTAATGCATGACTTCATGGAATGCAAGCAGATGATCTGTAGAGTTATCATCTTTATCTTCTCTAAATCTAGGCAAGTACTCACCCCACTCATCTATAGTAGGAACAACATTTGGAAAACCAGGAACAATAGATGAATTAAGAGGAGAAATCCTCCTAGCCAAGATGACTTCCATTTGAAAATATGACTTCTTGACACTGTGGGTCACAACTGGATTCTTTAACCATGGAGTCACCAGGTGAATGGTTTGCAGTGTGAATGTGGTTGGTCTTTGTTCACCATCAAAGATCATATCTGATCATTTTTCGTTCTCCTAGGGAAAGATATTTCTTTACTTCATTCCCTGGTAGTGTTTCCATAATATGTTGTTCCTAAAGTCTACACCTGACTGCTAAATGGGAGATCTAGGCCACCTCAAGTTGTGAATGGTTTGTTTTTTGATTAATTAAGTTGGTGGGTCAGCTAAATGATAGGTTTTTCAATGATGAAAATCTGGCTAGAATGGCCAAACAATATAAATGTAGGTTCTCCTTAGCTATTGGTATGAAGTTTTATGAACAATTGGGGATATGGAAAGATAAACAGAGGAAACAACAACAATAAATGCAATGAATTACCTGTTGTGTGAGAATTAAGACTTAAAACAATATTTTAAGGCCTAGAAAGATATCCGGATAGAAATCGTCCAATAGGTTGTCAAATAAATGATATTTTTAATAAAAAAATAACTGTTTAACATGATTCATAATAATAAAAAGATGAATTAGAACATTATCTTAAATAAGAAGAAAATTTACATTGCACACCTCACAATTTTCATCCAAGATGAAATTAAAACACATGAAGACTTGAGCAAGAAAACACAATTGTCATCAATATATATTCACTAGGTAGAGAGATTTACAATAATATGAGCAAGTCCAATCAATTTCAATGATTTAATCTTCTCACTAAAAACTGAACCCCTCTCACATACAAAAACTACATATTTACTAGAGTTGCAAAAGCTCTCGTCCATCTAGGACCAAGGCTTAACTCTATACTACTAGTTGTAAAATAACTAATCAACTTAACTAAACACACCGCTAGACTATATTAAGGAATACTCTAATCTTGACTTAATAAAAAAGGAGTGGTTCTTATCACACATAAAATACCACTTATTATGCTTTAATCTAACAGAGTCTTGTAATTAAACAACTAAAAACTGCTACTTAGCAATGAAACTTGATTGATGTGGTATGCTAGAGTGAACTGAGATTTGACAGAAAATTACTAGGAGTGACATAAATGAGTTATGTATTGAGCACTAGAATGCATGCGCAATTTTGGAGGCCACTAGAGAAAACTGAATGTGTTAACAATGTTTTTCCCCAACTTATCTCTTGGAGGAAAGAAGCAAGTCATCTGGCGTTTTCCCAGAGTCTCTGATATTCTTTCTGTAGTCCATATTATAGCTTCTCAAGTTCCTGGTTATAGAGTTGTAGGGTCTATATTATGAAACTTTTGTTCTGTATTTTTGACTATCACTGAACTATTTCTAGATGAGCAATCTGATGACATGGACTGGCTCGATGTTCTCTAGTTTGGAACCCTTTTCAAACTTCAAAATATGCCATTAATGAAGATAAACCACTTTGGCGATTTGACATTCGGGAGTTTTGGAGTGAAAACTATTCATATCTCTCGGAGGCCCAGACTCTCGGAGTCATTAACCAACACTTTCTCTAATTAACCTTGGATTTAGACTTTAATCATTTTGTGTTTCGACACTTCGGGAATTCGTGGGTTCAGGAGCTTCTGAATGTTGAGTTTGAGAATCTCCCAGAGTGACAATGTTGTGTGGTGACATGGCAGTGAGGACCCACTTCGATTGTTGGGGGCTCCGACACTTCGAAGGTTCAGAGAATTGTTCTCGCTTTGAGTTGAAATCCCCTAGAGTGATAAACTCCTGGAGTCATTAAACATGTTTATCTTAATTACCCTGCGATTAATACTTTAATCATTTGGCGTTTTGGGAGTTCTGTACTACGGCTCTTTAGGGTTTAGGAGTTTTTGAATGAAATTTTTGGATACCTCATGGATGGATGATCTCCTGGATATGACGTGTCCACATGACATCACTATAGCTGACGTGTTCACATGAAGAGTGTGACACATCTCACTCGAAAATGAGCGAATGACGTAACCCAAATGGCCTGAAATGAGTGCCACATGTCAACGACTGATGGATGCCACATGGCACCACATATAAATGCTACATGGCTCCGATGTTTCAACATTCAGGAGTTTTTGGGTTCTAAGTGTGGATACCTCCCAGATATCTAATCTTGCGAAGTGATGCAGCGATTCAGGGCTTCGTCATTTTGGCATTTGGGATTTTTTGAGTGCTAAGTGTGGATAATATGAGCCTGGACACCCGAACGCTTGATTCACGGAGTGAATTTTGTGTAACTTTGCAATTAAACCTCGTGCCTTTTTGGAACTCTGAATGTACGAGAGCCGTTGATTTGAGTGGCTTGTTGGATTACTAATCTCCTAGATATGACGTGCCTACATGACGTCACTATCACTGACATGTATCACCCAGAAATGAGAGAATGACGTAACCTAAATGGCCTTAAATGAGTTCCACGTGTCGACAACTGATGTATTCCATGTGTCACCATGGATGAATGCTAAGTGGCTACAATGT
This sequence comes from Picea abies, assembly GCA_900067695.1. Classification (NCBI taxonomy): domain Eukaryota; kingdom Viridiplantae; phylum Streptophyta; class Pinopsida; order Pinales; family Pinaceae; genus Picea; species Picea abies. Next base: position 11,605 of record CBVK0100069329.1, read on the forward strand.
TTGGACATTTGAGAGTTTTGGAAAAAGATGAGCTTGGATGCCCAATCGTCGAAGTCGCGGAGTGAAGTTTGTGTAACTCTGCAATTAAACCTTGCGTCTTTTTGGAACTTTGAATGTACGAGAGTCGTTCATCTGAGTGGCCTATTGGATCTCCACCATTGAAAATTTAACCTGTCTATTCTCACAATCTGAGCCCGAAATTGACTGCTCCGTATTGCTGCGTTTTGTCCATGGGTGTTCCCTGTGCAGACAAAAGACTTGGTTGACCTGTTGCATTCTCAATTAGTGATAAACATGATGAAAAGTATTTTCAAACTCAAACTAGAACATGGAATCACCTTTCAAGTAAGCAAAAGATTGTGCAAAATAAGTAAATAAAACGGGTAAGGGACATTCAATCTGAGTGATTAAATCATGGAGAATAATCTTAGAAAACACAAAACAAAAATCAAACTTTATGGATGTATAAGGTAGAGGAGGGAAAGGATAGGGGTACAAACCTAGGTTACAACAACACTGACGGAAAGATAACTTTATCTCACCGATATAGTGACGAGTCTCATAAAATTTCATTTCACAGTTTGGCCATAATATTTGACTCAGAGCTCTATTTTTCACACTCCTTATACCATTAGAAAGGAATCATCAATCTATACAACTTCCTAGTTATAAGTTTTAGGTGTTTTCTCATTGTTCATCATATAGATTTGAATTTTTATGCGAACATGTTGTTATCAACCAAAAATTCAATAACACAACATTCCAATGGGGCATGTTGATGAAAAACCATCAAAGGGACTGGGTATCAAATTTAGGGAAGTAGATCAAAACTTTTCACTCAATTTTCGATTAATTTATCCATGGTTAAATATTATTTAATATATATTTTGAAATGTTATGTATGATCAACTCATGTATTTTGTGTGGAATGACACCGAGGTACCTACTGGGAAAACACCACACTTAGAAATATAAGTACACTATGTGCAAAGGAGTAGACTATATATACACTACTTATATACATGAAGACAAAGAGAATTCACTAGTACACAACATGTTTGGAAAATTCTATCTACAACAAAGGATGATACACCAGCATACGAGCATCCATCAACAAAATATTACCAAACCCAAATGAAAAAAGATGAAATAAAATCCTAATGGTATGCAAGACAATGAGAATATAGGAAGGAGAAACCCCTAATATACATATTAGTCATCACATTATATTAGGTGAACTAGGGACAAAATCCATGATGGCCCACGAACACTAAAATGCAAATTCAAAATGTAAATGCATATAATGTATGATATAATAAATATTGAAAATTTCTACTATCATTATTCCCTCATGCTTTATAGGATAAGGACAAAAGTTTGTAAAGGGAAGGTCAAGAGTTGGGAAGGTGAAAGGTCAAGAGTCAATAAGGAGAAAGGCCAAGTGTCAAGGTGAATCTCAATAAATTCAATAAGGAGAAAGGCCAAGTGTCAAGGTGAATCTCAATAAATAATGGGATTGCATCATAAGTTTGGGATTTTGGCTCTCTAAGCTTTCATGTACTATTGATGAAACTTATAACGAGGAGAAGCCTTTTTGGCCAAGCTATTTTATGGAGAAATTTGATCCTTTTGTTGCATTTTTTGGACTACTCTACTACATTTATTTGAATACTTGGGTTCTGTAAGGATGTACTTCATATTATATAATATTCTTGTGTATGATTTGTTGCATTATTATTTCTATTCTTCAGGGAATATTTTTCTGAATTTGTGGACATAGAACTATAAATGATTGTGTAAATGCTAGATATTTCCAGGTTTGGAGTTGTTTAGTTGTATTCTTGTTTCTTATTTTTGTGAAATATTTCCCAGTTCATTGACATGAGTATGGATTTTTCTATGTTTTCCTTTCGGTTAGCTCGGTTTCATCTATAAACACGCATATTATATTAGTTGCATCTCATTCTTTAAACTAGAAACCTTCATCGGAGGACCAAGTTGGAACTAGTAAAACCCATACTAAAAATGGTTGTTGGGACATAATATGGATGGGTTCCCTATTCAAAATGGTGAGATGGATAACTGAGAATTCTTATCAGGTGTAATCCCTATTGTTTATAAAGTTAATTTTGTCCGCATCAATGTAATTGGAACTAGAAGGAGGGTCAGACGACAAGTCTGCTCATGTGGAGTCATTTTATTAAATTGTTTTAACCAGCCCATGGGTCCTCTCCATATCTCTATATGGGATAACCCTTTGAATATTTTGAGACCCTTAGAGGGAATATCATTCAAAATAGTAGATCTCTTGTCAAACTTAAATTTTGATGGGAAGGGAATGCATCTACATTCACACATCTCAATTGGTTTAACATTGCTTGACAAAATCTTAAAATTGTTCAGGATAATGAAATATGTCGATTATTATACTCACAATACAAGGACATATTAAATCCTAGTTTAGGACATTACCAGTGAAATCCATACATATTTGAAGACAATTAATGGAAATATTTATCACCACTCCCATAGACTACGATTATGGTGAACTCTTTGATAAACTTGAAGTAATCCATATTCTTAGAAACAAACATGTGGATGATTCTTTCAACGTTTCATGCAAATTTATTGTATATTTCCTGAAAGTGACAAAACCTCAGACCAATAAATCTTTGATTGGTTCTCATATCTTGTCTCTATTCTTGAAGGGGACAATTTGGAAAATGAAAAGGCTTTTGATCCATAAAATATTGTTTCCTAGTGCTCTAATGCATTAGTTTCAGATCTACACAATGAATATTTGGTCACCTCCCATCTTAGAGAAATATTTTCAAACATACATACCATGCTAGATTACCCTTAGACATCTCATACTCTGCAATATGATTTTGAAGAAAAATCTGAGGAAATGTTTCAAAAGATGATTCAAAATCTATATGGAATGAAGAATCAATTTGTGAAACTATTGTATTGTTGAATGACAGTTTAGCACTGGAATGAATAGTAATGGAGGATGGAGGATACACAATCTGTAATCAACAGTTTGTCACATAAAGAAGGGAATTCCTATCAGAACCTCTAAATTCCTTAGACACAGAGTGGGAACAACCCAATGAAATTCCTTTAATATTTGCATCAATCGTTCATCTTGAATATCAAGAGAGTCACGAACATCAGTTGACCTGTAACAAATATCCCAATAACAAAATCCAATTATTCTCATAATTTGAATATCTTTGTTAAGACCTAAATAGTGGCACATTACCCCTTAATTGGGGTATATTACATTAGTAATGTTATTTTATTTATGTCGTCTTGGGTCCATTAGTTGTAAT
>CBVK0100069330.1:0-14938 GCA_900067695.1 Picea abies
TCCTTTAGATGCTTCTTTTGATAGACATATTTAGTATAAATAGGAGTCAAGGGTATGAGAACCCTAGCTTGGATATTATTATAGTAGATCTCTGCTCGACTGGAGGTTTCCCCCTCGAAGAGGCCCGTGAAAATTTCTCTTAGAATCAAAGTGTTATTTATGTTGTTATTCTTATATCATTTTGGTGTTATTGTGGTGATTGTTCTGGTTATATTGTTGTTATTCTGCCATTTCTAGCGTTTATTTTTGTTCTGCATACTTTTTATATCTAGTATATTACAAGAAGGCATAGTAAATCTTGAAGTGGAATTAATCAGCACTTTAGATGATCTAATGAATGAAAGGAGGAAGAACAAGTCACTCAAGGAAGAATTGATCGAGTTAAAGAAGGGGTATCAAAATCCCAACTCTGAAGAAGTCTAGCAGATGATCACAAACCTAAAATTCCAAATAGAAGAATCCATAGGGATTGAAGAAGCATGCAAAAGTCAGTTAGAAGAAAATAAGCTTTTGGAAGCTGAAATAGTAGCACAAAGAAAGGAAGTTAAGGAGAGAGAATATATTTTGACTAGCCATCTCAAGGAAATATCTGACTTAAATCATCTTGAAGCATAATTTAGTCAACAAGAAAGAAGACTTGAAGAAAAAATTGTCTCTTTGAAGACCCAACTTGAAGAAGCAGAGAAAAAGGAAGAAGTCATGAAGACCCAGATGATAAAGAAAGAATAATATTGTGAGAATCTTGAAGAATAATTTATCACATTAAGAATTAAAGTTTTCAATCTTAGCAAGAACATTGAAGAGAGAGAAAGCTCCACATAATCAATAAAGAAAGATGAAGGTAAGTGTTACAGGTTGCTAGAAAGGGAGAATGAAGAGAAGGGTAAGAGTTATGTAGAAGTTGTCAAGGGTCCTATCAAGAAGGAAGAATGCAAGACATCAAAGGAGAACATTCTAGAAATGAAGAAATATTAAGAAGAAGATTTCAAAAGAGACAGATTTCAAAAATGACCTTCCACTTTCAAGTATCAAAGAAGCTTGAATCATTGTAAAGGATACAACAGAAGAGAAGATCTTGATAAGCCAAGGCGTGAATTCAGAAGGAACACAACACAAAGAATACCATTCACTCCCAGGTATCAAAATTTATTTTATGGTCATTGTTTTACTTGTGATAACTTTGGACATAAATTTGTAGACTGCAGAGCTTATGGAAGAAATGGTCAAGCAAGAAATGTCTATGTGGCCCCACATAATATTGAATGTTACAAGTGTCACAACTATGGACATATAGCATGTGACTTTAGAAGCATGATGGATGCTTCAATGAAAGATAACATTGATATACAATACAATAATGTTTGGAAAATAAAACAAGAACAAGTAAAGGAAGAACATATGAATGAAGAACACCCATAAGTCATACTCTCAGGATTTTCAGTAGTACAAGATCAGGACAAATCTACAGGAAAAAAGGAAGATGTCAGATACAGGAAGGTTTGGAGAAGAAATGAAAAACAAGAAGAACAAGTGAATCAAAACTAGGTCCCAAAGATCACACTCACAAGATTGAAGCAACACAAAATCATGATGAATCTACAGGAAAAGAGAAAGATGTTAGAATCCAGGAAGAGGATGAAAAGGATGTCAGAATTTAGGAAGATAAAGAGGAAGATGTCAAAGTTTAGGGAGATTATGAAGATGAATATTACTCTGCATTAGGGAGGCTTCCTCCACCTTTCTGAGCCATTCATCTTGGAGAATCCCGTTAAATATGAATATTGAACAGGGGGAGTCTAAGAAACAGCTCTACAAATCAGAGAACTATCTTTCGAGTAGTCTGAAGCGCTTGTATATTTTGGAAATACAATTTCAGAATGGTTTGATAACAGAAGTGTAGAATATCTTATAACAATTTGATTGTTTTAGGAGCATCTTTCAGAACATATTCCCATCTAGGTATCAGCTAACAATTACAAAGAATATCAGTGTAACACTTTTCAGTCAAAGATTCATGATTGTATTAAGGATTCTAGGCATGTATTCAGACAAGAATATATTCAGTACATATTGTTGCAGACGTGTAGAGCTGATTTGCAGATTGAACAGAAAAAATTGAGAAGCAAGAATATGCAATGGTCAGTTACATCAAAGTTGAAGAAGTCTTCAGAAGAGTAAAGAGATAGATGGGTCATCATTGTATGTAGTTGAGTATCAAAATTAGAGACAGTTTTATGAACAGAGATGGAGTCATGGGATATTTGGAAATGAGTCAGAGAAGATGTAAAATAGTGGATGAAATCATATTGATAGATGGAATTAGTTAGTCATAGGAAGGCAAGTAGTAAAAGGCACAACAGAATAGGGGAATAAAATCATCAACAGAAGATATATCATCAGACGAAATTTGTTGAATGACATGGTCATTGATATATAAGTTGTGAACTTGACAGGCCATGAAGACTTGAATACAAATAAATTTGAATGCTTTTTATATATTTCAGTGAATTACCAGAGGAAGCACCAATGGAAAAGAAGCATCGAAAGAGAGAAAATAAAGTGAGTACAAGAAGCCCCACATTGATCTACATGGAATCTTGCAGAGAAATCAAGGGGAGAGAAATCATCAAAGAAAGATATTAGGAAAGAAATATCAAAAGCATGAAGACAGGGGGAGACATATCGACAAGGGAATTTACCCTTTTGCATATAATGTCAAAGAGGAAGAAAGAGAAATATCTGAGGCATGAATACAAGGGGAGCAGCCCCAAAGGGAGATATCCTTTTCCACTGATGTCAACAGGGGAGAAAAAAATAAAGAGAGAAATATGAGGAGAGAAATATCAGGAGTATTGGACACAGGTGGAGTATGAGTGTTGCCATCAATTCCAAAGGCAGATATTGTTGGATAGTTGGTTTCCATTGATGTTGTTGGACAGTTGGTTGTCATTGATGTCAACATAAGTGGTTTCCATTGATGTAAACAAATGTGATGGGTGTATTTGGAGAAGTCTCCAAAGTGGTCCCCTAATGGTGTAGATCTAAGCATGGCCCTCACGAGAAGACGCTTTGAAATAGTCTACAAGAAACCCATAGGTGTGGTCATGAAGCCCAAAGTTGACTAAGGAAAATGAGGTTAAAGAATACTTCAATTGTATATAAAACCCTCATATATGGATATCCCTCGACATGTCGTTTACAATGGTAGGTGGTATGCCATGTCCTCACGATTGAGGAGTTATGAGGTCATGAAGTTGGAAGCCACGAAGAATGGTTAAGAAGCCCCTAAATGGTTCTAACAAGAAGTTACAAGTCATAAATTAAAGGGTAAAATGGTTATAACAAGAAAGTACAGGTCGATTGTAAAGTTAAGGAAAGTAGTCACATGGACAATATAAATACACTTCAAGAAGCCTCTCATTCTTACACACACAAGTTCAATGCTTATCTATCTTTCAAATGATATTTTGGTTTATATTTTTGCAACATATCTAGGGTAGAAAAGTCTAAGGTAGTGAAGTCTGAGGTAGCAAAGAGAAGCGAAGGAAAAGTCTGCAAACTAGCTTTCTGATATTATCTGCGGGTCCCAATGAAGCAAGGCACGAAAATCTGCGGGTCATAGTGGAGCAAAATGTAGACATATGCAGGTTGACAGGGTACTAGTCATGGATCTGATAAAAGGAATTGAAAAATATGATGTCTCTTGTTTGTTGAAGATGATATGCGCCAGGTTGGTATGTTGGTTTGAGATTATATGCACCAGGTTGGTCTATTGTTTTGAGATGATATGCACTAGGTTGGTCTGTTGGTTTTAGATGATATGCACCAGGCCTTTTTCATGAGTAAAAGTATGTATTTTATGTGCTTGTTTAAGGCTTGTATCATGGATAGTATGGCACATGCTTAAGGCATGTCTTGGAGGTCCTTGGTTGAAGTTCATGTCTTGGTGATATTGATACATGCTTGAGAAATATCATTGGTACATTGTGTAAGGTTGTTATGGTTCATTGTTAGAGGCACATCTTTGTGATATTGTCATATACTTGAGGCATATCTTATGGCACATGGTATGATACATGCTTGAGGTACATTGTGGCACATGGTTAGGAGATTCGGTTATATGCTTGAGGTACACCTTGGTGATGTTATGGTACAATGATTAGAGACATATCTTGGCTATATTGGTATATGTCATGGTGATGATATCACATGCTTGAGGTATTTCATTGATGATATCCTATTGTATATGGTGGCATATGTGTGAGGCACATTATTTGGTTCTTGGTTGAGGCACATCATTTGGTATATCATTGATGCTTGGTTCATGGTAAATGATGTTGGTATAAAATTGAGGTATATGGTTGATCATTTATGTTATGGTACCTACACTTGGCATATATTATGGTACATGATTGATTATATTGAGACACATATCGGTGATGTTATGGTTCATGAGTTGATGATGCTTTGGTACATTGCTAGAGGCATTTCTTGGTGATCTTAGTACATGGTATGGTACATTTTTTGGTACATGGTATGGTACAGTTTTTGGTACATGGTATGGTACAGGTTTTGGTACATGGTTGATGCATGGTATGATATAGGTTGATGTACATGGTATGGTACAGGTTCTGGTGCATGGTTGATGTACATGGTATGGTACATTATTGACGTATATGGTATGGTGATGGTTTTGGTATCCATGTGATTGGATCTTGTTATAGTTGTTTGATTATGGTATATCAGTGATGGTGACAGTGACAGGTTGGATGATTGGTTGATCATCAGTGACAGGTTGATGTGACATTGGTTGATGTGATAGTAGCAGTGAAATTTTGGTTGATGTATCAGTGACATTGGCAGTTACAGGTTGATCAATGGTAGTGAAAGTGAATCTAAACTTATATTTCAAGGTGGCAGGACATGGAAAGGAAATGGGGTTGTAGCCTCCTTCCGGTTGGTTCTAGAGAATTCAGGGAGTTGTATCTTCCTTTAGGTTGGTGCATGTAAATCAGGGGGTCGTATCCTCCTTCTGGTTGGTTTTGGGGAACATATGCAGTTGGAGCTTCCTTCAAGTTGGTTCTTGTAAATCAGGGAGTTGTAGCCTCCTTCCATTTGTAGCTGGATAATTCAGGGAGTTGTAACTTCCTTCAGGTTGGTGCCTATAAATTAGGGGGTTGGTGCCTCCTTCTAGTTGGTACTAGAGAATTTTGAAGTTTGTGCTTCCTATGAATGTATTATTTATATATATAAGAAAGCATTCCATGGTTTTCACTCGTTTGCGTTTCCATGTAAATTTTATTGTACTATGTATCTGTGGTTATTTACTATGCATTGATGAATGATATTGTTTATAATGCAATGATATACTGAATGCATAAGTCATAAACTATGACTGAAAGTGGTAAAAAGTGTTGATAATGATTCACCCTCCCCCTCTCAGTATTCCAACGTATTTTTGTATTGTGTTTGATTTTTTGGTTTCTAGTATTGCTTCTGCTATATTTATTTGAGTTGATTATTTGAACAATGTATTATATTTTGTGAGCTACTAGCTTGATTTATAGCAAGGAAATCACAGGATAACAAGATACCTAGGTGCTAGAGTAGGGTAAAATAAACGTGGTATCAAAGTAGTCGCTCTGAGAGGAAGCTATATCTCAAATCCATAGCAATCGATAGCATATATACCAGATCTGCAAGGATATCTTAATATATTCATAACTAGTAGTCAGAAATAAAGGGTTGGATTTTAGGGAAACAATAATATTGAGGAAAAACTAGGGTTTTGCAATCGTACAGAGTTGTACGCGGGTTGTAGAAGGAACAATCACATATATACTCGAGTTTCATTAGAGACAGTTGTGTATACGTGGGTGGCAGAAAGAAAATTCACATACATACGCAGGTTTAATAAGTGACATGCATGTACAAGATCATACAAATCAGTAAAGATGTAATTTCAACAACAAGTTATTTCCATGGCATTTTATCAGGTCTAAGGGATGGCATCAAAATGTTTGAGAGTTGAAGATAGATTGGATGGAGCATCCAAATTCCTATCTTGGAAAGAAAGAGTTACCTTGACATTGAAGGAGTATGACCTTTGGGAGTTAGTGGAAAAAGCAGTTGTTCCACTGACAAATCTGGTAGCTTTGGTAGCTCATGAAAAGAAGGAGATCAAAGATAAGAGAGTTATCTTCTATTTACTGAAGGAGATGCTTGATTCCCTCGTAGGTTTATTTTAGAGCACTAACATGAATAGGAATATGGTCTTAAGAAATAGACTCAGATCTGTGTAGATGTCTAGATATGAAAATGCTACCAACCATTTCATGAGGATCACTTAGGTGTGTGATCAACTTGCAGCCATGGGGGAGAAATTACATGACACAGATCTTGTGAATGTGGCATTGAATGGCTTTCCCAAGTCTTGGGAACCATTTTTCAACAGAGTTTGTGCTCATGAAAAAATCTTAGATTCCCAGATTCTTGGGGATGATTGCATCTAGGAAGATACTCAAGAAAAGTCTAAGAGCAGCATGCAGAGAAGTAGTGATGAGAACCTATCCCTTGTTAGTAAAAAAAGGAAGGGAAACTGACAGGGTTCCAACAAGAAGGGTAACAATGATGGATGAACATCGTATCCTGAGAAGAAGAAGAAATTGAGTAAAATCAAGTGCTTCTCATGTCATAAGAATGGATCTCAGAGTCTAGAGAAGAACAAGGGAAGAGGAAAGATGCAGAAAATAGAATTAATAGATACACAACTAGATGAGTTTGCAACAAAGTTTGAGAAGGATTTATCACTACTTTCTTTCTTTTCTACTAGCCAAGTATGCAATGAAGGGATATGGAATAGTTTTGTTCCATCTTGAGTCAATAGGTTTGTTTGATGCCTAGGATGTGATTTATGTACCAAGACTAAAGAAGAACTTTCTCTCGGTCTCATCTATGGAGTACATGGATTTTTTCATTACATTTTAGACTAGGAAAGTAATCATACATCTAGAGAAGGCTAGTCCAGACATAGTAGTGGTCATTGGGGTTAGAGAGGGAACTTTATACAGGTTATGGGGAAATATTGTTTATGATTTGGTACATGAAAGTGACAACATGTGTGAGCTATGGCACGGGAGGTTGGGACACCTACACTACATGGAATTATTTATTCTGAGGGGGATTGTTACAGGTCTTCTGGAGTTCAGTATTTAGCAACATGTTGTGCTCACTTTGAAAGAATGTCACGGCTTCTTTTCCTAGTAGTGAGAGTAGGTCCAAGGGGATATTAGATCTAATACATTCATATATGAGTGGGTTGATGTTAGTAGCATTAGTGTAGGGAGCGTTGTATTATGTGGCGTTCATTGATGACGTTTCCAGGAAAACCTGAATCTTATTTATCAAGACCAAGGATGAGGTATTCAATATGTTTCAAGAGTTCAAGGCTCAAGTGGAGAACCAAACAGGAAATAAGATCAATCTCTTAAGGTAGGATAATGGGGAAGAATACATCTCCAATGACTTCGAGTAGTTTTTCAAGGATAAAGGTATCAAGAGGGAGTTCACATTCTCATACAACCCTCAACAAAATGGTGTTGTGGAGAGAAAGAACCATTCCAACATCAATTCTTCTAGGGATATGATACAAGACCAAGAGTTGACTATGTTTCTTTAGGAATAGGCATGAAACATGAAATTATATGTGTAGAACATGAGTCCTCGTAGGATATTGGGGGGACACAAACTCTAGAGGAGGAATTATTAGGGGTGAAGCCAGAGATAAGACATTTGGGGATATTTGGTTGTCCAATTTACATGCATGTGCCTGTGTAGAAGATGATGAAGCTAGAGCCTTCATAACAAAAGGGTATATTTATGGGGTGCAATGAGACCTCAAATGCTTACAGGATCTTCATACCAGTGTAGAGGATAAAAATTGCAAGTAGAGATGTTAAGTTTGATGAGAACTTGGAATCTAGGAGATATTTGGAGTCATCAGTAGTGATGGAGGACAAGGGGCAATAGGCTCTGAAGGATGATCAACAGTCAATAGATTCCATTTCAGGGAGTTAAAATTCAGGTGGGTAGGAGGAGTTATCTTCTTCCATTTTTGTCAAGAGACCCAGGTGGCTATTATAGACATTGAGGGATGATGGTGAGGCTCCTAGGAGTGCAGTCAGAGAGAACAGGCCTCCGAGGAAGTTTCTGAAATATATGGCACTTATGAGTAGCATCATTGATGTTGATCCTTCCATTTTTTAGGAAGCAAAAAATAAATAGATTTGGTTGGATGCCATGGTGGAGGAGTACACCTCTATCATGAGGAATGATTTTTGGGGCATAATATCGATACTGGAGGGGAAGTCAGTTGTGAGTTCAAGGTGGCTCTACAAGATCAAGCTTCTTCCATTTTTGTCAAGAGACCCAGGTGGCTATTATAGACATTGAGGGATGATGGTGAGGCTCCTAGGAGTGCAGTCAGAGAGAACAGGCCTCCGAGGAAGTTTCTGAAATATATGGCACTTATGAGTAGCATCATTGATGTTGATCCTTCCATTTTTTAGGAAGCAAAAAATAAATAGATTTGGTTGGATGCCATGGTGGAGGAGTACACCTCTATCATGAGGAATGATTTTTGGGGCATAATATCGATACTGGAGGGGAAGTCAGTTGTGAGTTCAAGGTGGCTCTACAAGATCAAGCATGTTGCATATGGTAGCATAGAGAAGTTCAAGGTGAGGTTCATGGATAGAGGTTTCTCCCAAGGAGAGGGAGTGGACTATGAGGAGACATTTTCTCTAGTTCCCAAGTATGCTTCTATTCGAGATGTTATTTCTATTGTTTCAGATATGAGGTGGAGGATTCACTAAATGGATGTGAAGACAATTTTTCTCAATGATATTATCAAGGAGGAAGTATATATAGAGAAACCTTAGGGACTTGAGGTACGTGGGAGGGAGTATCATGTGTGTAGGCTTAAGAAAACCTTGTACTAACTCAAACAAGAACCCAAGGCATGGTATTCTAGGATTGGAAGATACTTGCAGAGTATGGGATTTACCAAGAGTGAGGTGGATCCTAACTTGTACTTCATACTTGTTGGGTTTGATCCACTCATATTTCTGTTGCACATGGATGATTTTTTTCTCATAGGTGCAAAGGAGCTTATTGCAGGGTGCAAAGAATATTTAGCTACTGAGTTTGAGATGAAGGACATTGGATTGATGCATTATTTCTTGGGGTTATAGGTATGGAATATATTGAGAGAGATCTTCCTTGGTCAAGGAAAGTACATAGTAGAGTATTCAAGAGATTCAGGATTGAGGATTGTAGACCGATGGCTACACCTATGGTTACCAATCTGAAGAAGGTTTCCAATTCATATTTAGAGTTGGTGGATCCTAGGATATACAGGTAGCTAATAGGGTCCTTGATGTATTTGGTCAACACTAGGCCAGCCATATGTTTTGTTGTGAACACCTTGAGTCAGTTCATGGTGGATCTGAGGTAGGTGCATTGGATAGAAAATAAGCACGTGCTCAGGTACTTGAGAGGTATAATGGAGTATGGATTGAGGTGTCTTAGAGGTGATGGAGTGAGGTTGTAGGCATATTCAGACTTAGATTGGTTAGGGAGTCTAGTAGACAAAAATATCACTTTGGGGTGTTGATTCAACTTGGGATCAACAATGATTACATGGTTCAAAAGGAATCATCCTTCAGTAGCACTCAGTTCAGTAGAGGGAGAGTATATGGCAGTGAGTATGGTTAGTTGTGAAGCAATTTGGCTTTGCAAATTTCTTACAGGTTTATTTGATCAAGAGTTTCATCCTATGACGATATATTGGTATAATAAAAGTTGAATCAAACTCTCGAAGAATCTATGATGCAGACCCCCACCCTCACCTAGGGCCCACACAACCTCCTAGTCTAGGATCATTCACAAACAGAGCTAAATCCGCTCTCAGGCTCCTGTTGATCCCCCAAAATCAAACAGAGGTCCTCCTATTTCGATGTGCATGTCCAAATACCAAACTTGTGGGCACTCTCTCTCTCTAATCCCTTTTTCCTTATTAAATTCAATTTTTGGGCCCTATCCCCTTTGATTTGGCCAAAACCCAATATGACCAAGGGCCATGACCAAGTGCTAACCACAATGCTCTATTCCATCCCTCTTGAGCTTTGGGCTCCGAGAGATCACAAAATCAGCGCACCCCAATTTCTCTGGACTTGCGAACTAGTGGAGTCCCAAACCCATGCGGGGATCGACGGTTCACAATGTCGCATAGATAAATGGTGGCGATCACTTCGGAGACCCGGAATTTGGCAGGTCTTCCTATTCCAAAACACAAATTCCCTAGAAAGTCGAACTTTGCAGTTCAGATCTACTGTCAATGTGTCTTCCACATCCGATGTCCAAGATTGGTTTCAGCCTTTGGGCCTTGTTGAGCACTCAATGCACCCTAAAATTCCTCTGTTAATTTTTTTCTTTTTTGGGTACCATTTGAGTCAGTTTCCCATTACTGAGTGACTCAGTTCTTATCCATTGCTTTCTTGAATGAGTCTTTGTGCATTTATGTTGCTATTGTTTCTTGAAGGATAAGTGCATGTCATATTTGGTTCAGAATGCTTGTAATCATGTTTTCCATTGATTGAGCTCACCGCAGATCGGCCAAGCCTTTTTGTATGCACATGAAATGCCCGTGGACAGACGTAGCAATCCAAAGTGGTCAATTTCAGATTCAAATTATGGGAAAAGACAAGTTGACTTTCGATAGTGGAGATCCATCAGGCCAATCAAATCAATGGTTTTCATGCATTCAAAGTGTCGAAATCACTTAGGGTTTAATATCAAGAATTCCCCGAAGATCAAGAATTACCCAAAGTCCCGAAGACCTGAAGAGTCGAAGTTCTGAACTGTCGAAGTAACGAGAGACTTCCACGTCACTTTGGGCCCGTACTACTTTGGGAGAACTTCATGCCTCATAGTACAAAAGTCTTGAAGCCCAAAATGATGAATCACGCGGCACACTCATCAGTCATTACACGTGGCACTCATTCCAGGTCATTTGGTTGTCTCATTCACCCATTTCCATGTGACACATGTCGCCCTTCTTTCCATGACACATCAGCAATCATGACATCATATGACATCAAGCCACCAGGTCACTCTGGGCCTGTACCACTCCGGGATATTTCCAACCACGACATTTGTTGGCCCTTGACCAAGTTTTAAAGAATACTTGGTCATATTTGACCAGTGTGATCGGATGTATCTTAGAGTGCTATGTGCATGAGATCAGAAAGCTAAGTGTAGTTTGTTGTAGTCTTGTGCTAAAGAGAAAGGAAGTATAATCTAGTGAGTTGCGCAGATCTTCTGTCCTGTGCAAAGTAAGGGTCGTTGAAGCTCTGTGTTGTAACTTCTTGACCAATATAATATAAAGAAGACTTTGTGGACGTAGACCCAGGGTTGAGGTGAACCACAGTAACTATGTGTATAGTGCTTTGTGCTTTGCTCTAATGTGTTTATCTCTTTCTTGGCTAAGTACTTGATGCGATTAAGTAGATATAGTTATGCTCTGTGTTGATGATATATGAATGAACGTTAGATCTGATATATAAGATGCTTAGTGCTTGATCTATTGAATCTAACCTATACTTATGTGGAAAAGTACTGAATCTTCCTTAGTATAAGTATTCACTACGATGCTCTGTGCCTTCGGCGAAGTGTATTAATGAATGTATGTTAAGGAATAATTGATGCTAAGTGCATTGTAAGAAAGATAATCACAGATCTGTGTCCCAGCTAAGGTTGCAGACATCTGACTCCTGCAACCACCCCTACCTCTACCTCAGGTGAGACTTCATCTGCTTCACAGGTGTTGTCGAAAGGGCTGGTAGTTAGGGTTTTGTTGGTGCACTCTTGAGTGTTGAACCCTGGGTATACCCCTATGCCAACAAATGGTTCTGTTACCAAGACCTAAAACTATGATTGCTGGGAAATGAAGAAGAAGAAGCCTTGTGAAAAATAAGCTCTGTGCGTAGATCTGTTGCCCTAGTGCGCAGTGTTTTGTTTGACCTGTGAAGCTTTGTGCCAAGAAAAAGAGGTCAGATCTGAAGGGAAAATGTCAGATATGCAGAAAAAAAAGGTCAGATCATAAGGGAAAAGATCAGATATGCAGAAAGAAAAAGGTCAGATATGAAGGGAAAAGGTCAGATCTGAAGAAATGAAGTTAGATCTACAAAGAAAGAGGTCAGATCTGGAAGAAAAAGGTAATATCTGTAAGCTCTGTGCTTTGATAAAGGTAAGAATAGTAAAAAGTCTTATATCTGGAAGCTTTGTGCTCTATATAAGTAAGATACATGGAAAATTTTTGTTTCTAAAGAATGGATTTAGGTATGTTTGATAGATTATGTCCTAGCTTCAAAACTAGGGCATTAATAGATGAAAGAAAGTTTGATATGAATAGATCTGATAAGTATAGTGATAGATATGTTATACCTATGCATCAACAGAATGTTTGGACTAACAAGTGGATGCAGCATCCTAGAAAGAGTTTTTTGCAGGCTAGTCATCATGATCCTGGTGCACAGTACAGAAGGAGTTGGGGAACATCTAAACGAAAAAGAGGATTAACCCTATGTTATAGTTGCAGAAGACCAGGACATATTACTAAGGAATGCCCTAGGAAAAGACCTAGTTGCCTCTATTGTAAGGCTATGGACCATGAAGTATTGGATTTACCTAGAATGATTGCTATGCTTGAGAAGCTGAATATGGAGCAAGCAAACCCTGAATGGAGCAAGCAAACCCTGAAGGAGATCAAGAGACCAAGATTATAGAAGAAACCCAGAAAGAATCAGAAAATATATTGCTACAGATGAAATATACCTTGAATGACCACCGACATGTTAGGCTATCAGAGATTTTCAAAGAAAAGGAGAAAATCAAAGAAAGAATAGGGGACTTTGACATTGACTGTACTCTTGATGAAGAAACACAAGTGAATATTATGCCAGAAAGAACTTGGGAAGCTATAGGAAATCCTGCCATGATCCCTTCCCTAGGAGGAACAAGTTTCTTCAAACAAAAGCTAGTAAACCTATGTAGAAGGTTCTCCCGGATACCTATGACTGTCAATGAAAATTCGACAGAGGAAGACTTTGATATCATTGAATTTGTTGAAGATAGCGCCCCGTTTACCATGCTCGTAGGAAAACCTTGGATTCATAGAGAACAAGCCAGACGAAAAGACGAAGAAAAATTTTTGGAACAGAAGAAGCAAGAGTTACAAGACTTTATGACAAGAAGGACGCACACTTGATTGAAGAATAGAAGAGTAGATAGTAGATATTCAATATTAGCAACTTTGATGTCGAAGCTAAGAGAACACTTGAGGATCCGCAGAAGATCAAGTTACCTATTTTTGATACAGAAGAAGTATTATCAAGGAACCCTAGAAAAGACTTTCAACAGCACGAAGTAACTAAGACCACAGAAGATAAACATCAGAATGGTAAAAGAATTACTGAGATGAAGCTCACTGGGAAGAAGGCTAGCTCACTGGGAAGAAGGCTAGGAAGTTAAGAAAGAAAAGGGGCTAATACTGTAAGGTTACAAGAGGTTCTAGAGGACACTTCGTAGCAAGAAGAATTGCAGAATTGGAGCTTCGCCAAGATATCAGAACAATGACATACAGTACTTCTCCATGATGAAGCAATATAGCCATTGGAACCAATATACTCGTTCAACCTCCGCCCAGAAAATATCAAAAAGCAGTTATGGGTTACCACTAGATCGTTGGATAGCACCAGAACGGATAGAATGGAGTTAATGAAGGCCCCATGTCCATTGCAAGCAGACTGTTGTTGAGATTGCCTACTTAACCCATCACACCACACACCAAGAATAATTTTTTCTAACTAAGAATCTGAGCATGAACCCTAAAGCTTTACTTACCCTAAGATCATTTCCTTACTATTCATTGTAGTCTCTAAATTCCTTTTGCACCTGAGCCAGCTGACCCAATTTTGTATGTCAGACGAGCTTAGCACTGCTGAGAATTTTTTTGAAGAAGCTCTAATTGATTTAATGACTGAGAGAGACATGTCAGAACATGGAATGTCTATAGGTGTACAGGAATCATCCTCAGGTGCACTGTCAGCTACCCCTCCACTTCTCAAGCAGTACCATCCCGACCGCCTTCGAAAAGATGATCTAAGCTCGGAAATGACTTTGCCACTGTGAAGATGATCCCAAGAATCTTTCCTAAATATATCCCACCATTAAGCGGACCAGTGAATCGAGACACTGTACCCAAAGACTTCAACTATGTTGTAGTCACGGGGTACCTCCCGAAAGGGGTGCACGCAGTTCCTGCTAACCAGGAGAAGCTCACCGCACTGAAATTTAGTGATTTTAACCTTGGAGATCGCAAGGTTTACAGTATTCTATCCCTGCAGAAGTATTTGACTATTATGAAAGGAAATAACCTCAATATTGTACCACACCAATGGACCCATAACCTTGTGCAGTCAACCCTCCTCAATGTGATGAAGATTCCACATTTTGGGAGGCATCAGGAAGTCAATGCATGCATTAGATTGTTGTTGTCCTGCTACTATGGAAGATACCTATGGTTGGACTAACGTATCACTGTGGATATGATTCTGATCAATCGGATCACTCGGCTAAGCATCCAGGGCCTTGACCCATAGGAATTTTACCCTAGAAAGACCATAGATTGTGCCCTCGCTCAATGAATAAAAGACACATATGGAGATCTAGAGAAAGGCACACGAGGTTACAAGGTAGCCTCCATTGAGAATGCAGCAATGCGCTTTGGTTTCCAGTTGATCACAGGAAAGTTAGTCTGAAAAAATAGACCTACATAGGTGGACGGATTTGTATTTGACCTCACAGGGAAGTGCGCAGA
>CBVK0100069331.1:0-14937 GCA_900067695.1 Picea abies
CGCTCTTCCGATCTCACCATTCACCAGAAGATGATTAAAACAAGGCTCTAAAGGCATTTTTATGATAAACATGAATGTAAAAACCCTATACATCAGAAAACCTAACCCTAGGAGATAAAATGCAAAAATTCATGTGGACCTCGTTTGGGTAAGTTAGTACATTAACTTCCTGAGGTCGTAAGTTTTGAATATGATCTCTATTTTAGGCACGTAATAACCCGTTGGAAAGGTATTTTCGAGAACTACGCATTACGTTGTCAAACATTGACTATGTTTATACATTTACTATGGCAAGACAAAAAAACATTGTTTAGGGCCCCAAAACAGCCCTGGAAGCACAACAAGATGTGTTGACATGAAAACATACAAAATAATCCAGTTGGATTAGGTGGGAGGCCACCAGTATCCACCTGGAAGATGTGTAGGGCTTCAGATAGCCCCGAAGTGTAGAACCCACAATTACAAAGAAGTACAGAAGAACGTGTTGCACTAAAAACTGAAAAGAGGAGCCAGTTGGAACAGCTGGGTGGCCACCAATATCCACCTGGATCATTGTCTCATCACTTTCAATCTTCAAATAAGGTAATTCAATTTCAATATGTCTATGTTCTTCACAATTAAATCAAAAGTACTAACTTTGGTAGGCTTCTTCATCATATGATTTTTCATCTACGTCGTCTTTGGCATTCTTTGACTCTATGATGGGAGAAGGATAGATATTATGTAGTTTATCTCGGAGTTCTTTAGTTGATGAACATTTTCTCACTTTTTCTTTTACTGAATCAGGTAATCCTTCCATAATGAAATCCATTTTTATTTATTTTTTGTTCTTATTCAATTCCTTCTTGGCTACAGTCTTTGGTTTCTTTGAACCATTATATCTTGTAACAATTGAATACCAAATATCATATCCATGTGCCTACAAAAATGTTTTCTCTCTTTTTCTCCATATCTCATAGTCCAAACCATTATGACCATTGAACATTGGTACTCCATTCATATTGCACTTCATGATATACTTTCCAATGGTTAAATTGTTTCCCAAAGGAACTGGCTCTGAAACCAATTGTTGAAATACTGAGAGGGGGCGGTGAATCAGTATGATCACTTTATGCCACTTTTAACCACAATATATATCTTTCACTTTAACAACAATGTTCAGCAGTTTATCATCAATGTATCATCTATGATTGCATTCAATATATCATGAACATATAATCATAAGCATCATTACATCAACAACATCACATCAAATGCATAGTACATCAGTATTTATGTGGAAACCTAAATGGAAGAAAACCATGGAATGCTTTATTATATATATCAAGAATTATTTCATAGGAAGCACCAACTTCCAAATTCTCCAGTTGCAACTGGAAGGAGGATACAACCCCCTATTCTTAGGCTCCAACCTAAAGGAAGATACAAATCCCTGAATTCTTTAGCTCCAACCAGAAGGAGGCTACAACGCCATGATTCTCAGGCTCCAACCTTAAGAAAGCTCCAACTCCCTGATTCTTCGGCACCAACCAGAAGGAGGATAAAACCCCTTTTACTTACCCTGTCCTGTCGCTGTGAAATATAAGTGTAGACCAACCGTCACTACCACAATCACTTCCCCTGTCACTGCCATTGTCACTATCACTCTCACTTCCACTACCACTATCATTGTCACTTCCACTGTCACATAAACCTTTAACCTGCTAACCTATCATTATCAACCTGTCCAACCTGTCACTGTCACTGACACTCAACCATATCCTCTCACATGTATCATACACCAAGGAGACCTCTCAACTAGATTTCCAACATCACCAACACATGCCTCTACCAAGCATGTACCAAACCATCAACTTGTACCATCAACCATGTACCACAAAAAGTACATAAACCACACACCAACACCTATACCAAACCATGCATCAACCATGCACCTCAATCTGTACCAAACCATGCATCAACCATGCACCTCAACACCAAACCACGCACCATGTGCCAACCATGCACATCAAACATGTACCACATCATGTATCATACCATGTCCCAACCATGAACATAAACCATGTACATCAACACCATACCATGTACCAATCTTGTTCCATACCATGTATCAACCATGCACCATAAAAAAATGTCTCAACCATGTATTGTATCACTCAATCATGACATACACCATGTACCAATATAAGAAATGCATGCATCAGCAATATACCTCAAGAGATATACCTCAACCATGCACCTAAATATGTTCCACAAGCATGTGCCAATGCCTCTCAAGTATGTACCATACCATCACCAAGCATAAGATACAATCACATAAATGTAACTCTTAAAATTTACCTTTGATCATGTAGCTGACCTGATACTCTATAATATTGACCTGTAACTCTTCCATAGTCCTTAGCAACCTGCTACAAACATCCCTTCACAACCTTTCACAAGCCCTTCTACATATACATGACTTTATCTTCTATTGACTGTGTGTATACAAGTTTTCCTCCACTACAGCTCGTGGATGTACATGCTTCTCTATGCCTACAACCCACAAATGTATGTGACCTATATTTCTTCATCCCGTGGATGTACACTACATGTTCTTCTTCAGCCCATGTATGTAAGTGATATGTCCTTATTTATCTCGTGTATAACCTCATAAAACTAGGGTTTCTAGTTTTCTGCAACTCTGAAACTTTCACTCCTTCAGATCTTCACTGCCTCAAACTTGATACGTCAGATTCAACCTCAGATTTATTAATAGATTTTCCAAAAGAGAAACCATAACATTCACAAGATATATATTCAATGTAAGTGTGTGTATTAATGAGAGACTCTTTGAGGTGTATTTATATTAATGTTAGGTAACCTCTTTCTTTATTTTAGGAGTTTCTTGTTGCAACCACTTTACGCTTTGTAACCAACTAGGGGCTTCTTGACCACTCTTCAGGGCTTCCAAATTTACAAGGTCATATCTCCCTAACCGTGAGAAACCACGTGGAATTCCACATATCACCGGAAATTGCACGATGAGTACTATCCATCTATGAGGGTCTTGCCTACATTTACGTTTTCATTCATGTTCATATCCCTCATTCAACTTCAGGTACCAAAACCACACCTCCAAGGCTTCATGTAGACTTCATCAAATGAACCAATCACATTTGTTGACATCAACCAATCCATCAATGAAAATTAACTCACCATCAATATCAACCACATATCTAAGGCTTCTCGACTTCTCCAAGGGTTGACATCAATAATAACCAATTTTCCAAACCAATTTTCCAACAACTTAACTTTTATTTAAAACCACATTCATTGCAAACAAACAATGCAATGGATATGTAAATATGAGTCTGGGTGATTAAAACAAGGCCCAAGTGGTGGCAACGTTATATGATATCAATGTTTGAGCTCATATGATAAGCCACATGCATTGTGACAAAAAGAACTTTCAACCATTTAATTTCAACATGCCACCCCTTTTGACATAGAACCAACAAGTATTATATAGATGTGATGGCATTTGGGGTTATATAAAAGACTTTTATATATGGTGGACCATATAACTATACCATGCATAAATTTGCATAAGTGGACTTGCCTTCTTTTCAAATATATCATGTAACCAAAGGTCAACCTTATAATAAATCCTTGTTGAGACATGTCAATTATAAGCAAGAGAGAACCTTTTTATTGCTTCATAATCTTCTTATACAAACATTGGCATTTATGAGTGGAATATATGTAGGATAGAGGCTTTTTGAAATTTTTTATGAGCAAAACCTTTTTCATCTTATGTGATAAAAACTCGTAATCAAACTGAAGAAGAAAAAAATACTACTGCAAAATGTAGATGATACTATTTCAATAGAAAAATAACCTTTAATCCTGGGAAATAATTGAAATTAAACATCTATTCTTTCTCCCTAGGGGGTCCCACCTATAGTTAAATATTTATATATCATAGATAATAAAATTTAAAATTATGCCTTGCAACTATTTGCAGGTTGATGGTTAGCTTGTGAGTCAACTGAGTCTACTGATATGATTAAAATCATTCAACTTTCTATGTTGATTAATTGTGGTGCCATTGAAAATTTGTAACACCCCTCCTGGTGTTAATTATTCAATTCAGACACTTGCATATAAACATAATGGAAATTAAGTTATGTTTAAGAAAATGTGTTAGTCAATGTTCACAAAATACTTAAGGTTGTGTAATTGCATCAAAATGTAAAAGAAGGTGTGTGTGTATTCGTGTAGTCAATTTGGTTTAGCTTGGGTGGCTGGGAGGAATGATTGTTATCCTCCCCACCCAAGTTCAATTCCCTTAAGTGACATGCTAATCTCTTAATGAGTATATAGTTGTAACAGCTTCAAGCCTTGTTGTTGCCCAACCTTGTGTCATGTGCCCTGAATATTCTAGGGTTTACCCTAGGTACCATCCTCAAAATGAGGGGAAGTACTCGGTGGTTTTACCTAGGCAATGTAACTTGGAAAAAAAATATCATATTTTATATATAGTTTCAATATATTTGTTTAGTCATTGATTGTTTAATACTTGGTAGAATAAATACAATTGTTATATTGTAGCAAAAGTCTTCTTAAAATCAATACAAATCTATTCAATTACAATTACTCTATTAAAGTCAAAATAGAATCATTATCTGTATCCAATCGTTACTTCTTCATGAGAAAATACTAGATATTAAACATTTATTCTAATAGAGAATTCTTCGTTAGTTTTGAGCTTGGATTTTAAAGATTTATACAATATAAAGTTGATTATATATGTAATAAAACTTACTAAAATTACAACTTAGTATTGATCATGATAAAAAATTCCCCAATTAACTTCCACGTTATATTGTATACATTTTACCCAAAATAAAATGCAATATTCACAATTCTTTCTTTGCATGGTAGCCATAAATAATCCAAAACAAGCATATAATATATATGGGATTCTTAGTTTGATTGTATTATATGTGAAATCCCACACTTGTCCACGATAAATGTGATACCAAGTTTTGATATCGCTAATTGATTTTCTTCTTAAGATTTATACCACACAAACACCAATCTATGTGAATGTTTTGTTAGGCATGAGAAATTATGGTTCATATAGCTCTGGAATTTCTTCTCTCCCAGGCCTTTGGAATTGAGGCAATGGAACCCACATGAAAAAACTAGGACTTTTTTCACTTTGGCTCAATATCCCCATAGGACCAAATTACATTCTCAACCAGCTACATGCCAATTTTGTTCCCTCTACTTGTCGTTTATGCCTTCACATCAAGATTACTATGAAACACCATATTGGAAACCTTAACTTCAGGATGTTCACTCTTTGGTTTATTAAAACCATGCAAACCTCAAAATATTCCACCCAATTTCTCCTCAACATCGTTCCCCTTGTACTTCCAAGGTGCCTCTTTTTCCTAGTTGAAATATTTGAATGGTCCTTCTTGTTTTTCTACAATTTGGATAATAGATTGGAAGTGGGTATACCTTACAAAACCATAATTAATTTACCTCTTACTACTGTTGGGATAAATATTGAGACTAAAACCACCCAAGAACAAGGTTGCGCTAGTAGAAAGTGTGAAAACCACTCACCAAATAGAGATAAATCCTGGGTTGTCAACATTTGGTGGCAAACCCTTGATTGGTCAAGAATAGAAGCTCCTACAATCATAATGGACCCTTCTTGGATTGATATCCAAATAATACTAAGAAGGAATGAGGATGTGGCAGAGGGAAGTAGATTGAGATATATTCAAGTGGAAAACAAGGTAAATCATGTAGACACCAAGGTGAATGGATAGGAACAGATAATTATGGAATTGCTCCAGCCAGTGGAATATTTGGGGCAAGAAAGACATGAGACAGGCGATCTAAAGAAATTTGTAGAAACACTCAAGAAGAGAGTGGAGTCTTTGGCACATCAATCAAACACAGGTTCTAATTCACAGAAGACAACAGAATCATCATGGGAAGGCCAAGCCAAAGTTCCATAGGACAGGGACATTGCATCTATGGAGATCGAGGGCCAAGAACCGAACCATGGAGAAATTAAGGTAGCACTAGTTAATTAATAAAATTATAAGCATGTATTTTTGTTGTATTTTGATCTTAGGATAGTTTCTAAAAAAATACAATAGTAGAACTACTCAAAGCTATAAGGAGAAAAATATTTTTGTAGAGACTAGTTTCATAGCTTTGGACTCTCCATATATAGAGTCGACTTTTTGTATCTATGCACTAAGCTATTTTTCTTCGGATCGTATTTTTTATAAATAAAAATATCTTCAATCTCTTTTGAAAAAAAAAACAAGTTAACTATGGTATTTAAACAAATACCCAACTAATGAAAATGTGAGTACACACTCAACTATCAATTATAATTTGGTCAACAGTTTGCATGGCAGCGATTTCATAATGATACTACCACTCTAGTGTGTTTGTGTGTGTGTGTGTCCATACATATACATATACATGCATACATGTGTGTGTGTGTGACTTGTCCAAATCGACACTAAATTATCAATTGAGATTTGATTTGATTCCAAAATGGCATATGAAATTATTTTTATGGATATAGAAGATACCATGTGTTAGCACTAGAAGTCACCTTCTGATTGCGTGGGAGGTAAGCCCAGTGCCCATCAGAGTTTATATGTCACAAGTTGGTTTTATACGAGGTCAATGGGCACAGACTCAAGACAGTATCGCTTTAACTCAGAAAACAGGGATCGGCATGCACAAATAGGTGAGGTATTGATTCAACTTCAGTTAGTAAGTTGAGATTAAGTATGAGCAGAGGGAAAACTTAGCGAGAAGAATGAATGAGGATACTATGGGCATCGGGCCTTCCAGCAACTCGAAGAGAAAAAAACTCAATACTCAAGAGCAATCTTGAGATCAAGATTCAGACACTGAAATATGGTGCAAGCAACATAGTTACAGCTGCAGGATGATCAAACCTTCATCACCCTGCAACTACAACAACTCGATTGTATCTTCCATGCCCGAGCCATCCAATGTAAGAGGGAAAATACCACACAGGAAACTGATTAAAACTGGTCATGATGCCACTATGATCAAACCTACATCACGACAACATAACTACCCTCGAATGGATCATCCATGCCCGAGTGTTATAACACAGTTGTTACAGAGAAATGGAAAGGAAGTTGACTTTCATTAAACAAGAAGTCTCAAATATAGATACATAACCAGAAGAACCGGAGCTTCCTTAAAACTTTACAATGCGGGAGCCTAGCTCAATCATCGACCCTAACTAAAATATCAAAACTTCCTATATATACTAAAAATGTTGCAATCACTAGGAGTGTGATCGAACCACCGCATTAACATTTTCAATCGACACCTGCTATGTCAGATTGTGTAGGCCTCCTCATGTCAGATGCAATCCAGGCGCAGTTATGTTCTTTACAGGAAAATATTTCCATAAGGAAACTTCAGATTGACAGTCTGCCTTTACGGTCGCTCTTTGCATGTTTTCCATTTATGTGGTGAGATGAGTTTTCAACCACCTCTCTCACTTTAATTAATGACCTACATCAGGATTGAAACGCAGCTTAATGCCAAGGGGGCAGCCACACGTTTCTCTCGGATAGGACACCATATAAATGCATGATTGCGGAGCCGCTCAAAGGTGGTTTATGTTCACACCGCTTTTGAGCCTCCAATCCACCACCGTTTTCCACGTATTAATTTTTCCAAACCATGGTTTCAATTGCGGGACCACTCAAGAAAAATATCGCCCGAGCACATCGCATCCTTTCAATGGATTGTGGTCATCGATCTTGTGATCTTGGGAGAGTATTTACGATCAATAGTTCAAATCTTCCCTCTTCAGATCAATGGATTAGATCTTCCCTTTTCGAATCGGACAATCAAGATCCTCTTCGGGACTTCGGCCACTTCAAGACTTCGGGCACTTCGAGATTTCGGGCACTTCGGCACTTCATACCTTTTTCTCTGAATGATGTGCTTTGATGCTTCTTGTGCAGGTCGTGAACTTGAACATGTTTCCCTTGACAAGTATATGTGATAACATTTGGCTCCACAAGGGATGGCATGCTCCCTGCGAGCTACCAAGAACAAGTAGTTCCAGTCACCTTATGCATTGGGCTATGGAGTCTAGCTCAAAACTTTCACTGAAGAAAATAGGGAAATATGTACACACTACTCCTACTAAAATGAAAACAAACACATGGGCTCCAGAAGGATCTTATTTATGTACAATCCTATACTAACTGGTCTTTACAAAGTTCTAGGTGAAAGAAAACTTCCACCGTAGCCATTCAAGTAACTTCCTAACTGGAAGCTCTTTTACTATGTTAGTGATTGATAGTAGATGATGCAACTGCGATAGCAGAACAATTACATCCTTCGGCTTTCCTCCAGATGGAAATGGTGGGATAAGACTTGGAGGCTTCAAATCATGGAGGAAAAGCAACTCCATGTATTCCCTTATAGGCTCATAGGATGATTGACAAAATTTATTGGCCTGGTAGCAAAAAACATGCTTTGTCCTACAGTTGTTCACACACGACTGAATGTCTCTGGAATGCATGGGTGAGTGAATGGTTGATGCAGGCTTATTGATCCCAAGTGATGGTTTCTCATTCATAGGCTTAGGGCAGGATATAAACTACTCAATTGACTCTCCCTCTTCTTTTTCATGGCTCTCCAAGGGTCAGAGTCATAATCATCATACACAGGACCCATGGGAAAGCTCTGCTCTTGGTATTATGCAGGCCTAGGATGATTGATTTCCACGCAATGTTTTCCTTCAATGTATAAAGGAAAAGTTTATGTTGCATGCTCTTGAAAATCCTTCATATTCAGCTCAGAATCTTATTCATAGATGTCATACACAGGCTAGCTAGTACCAGGTGATATCTGCTCGTTTATAGGATCTGAACAAGAGATAAATTGTGCATTTATCTCCTTCTTTTCCCCTTCATGGCTCTCCCAAGGATCAGATTCACAATCATAATAAAAAAGAACCATGGGAGATCTCTGCTCTTCATCATCTTCGTTGGGATATTCATCGCAAGTTGTTTTTTCTTGGACAGTATCTGAAATCACTTCTTCGTCATAAGTAGGATTTCCAAGAACATTTGTTTCGAGGACCGGAATATACTCTACATATTTATAAGAGCAGCAAGCATGATCTGCCTTTAATTCTTCTATTTCTATAGAAAGTGATCTTACTAGTCCCACCAACTCACCCAAAGCATCTCGATCATCTTCATAGTCTTCAATAGAAATAGCCATATCTTGATCACTATCCTCATACTCTTCACAACAATTACGACAAATAAACTCAGATGAATAAAACTTTTGACAATGTCTATTGAAAGCTGAATGAAAATGTCCCAAGGAGGAGATGATGACAGGGGGTAAGGAGTGATACCACTGACGAGCATCTCCTGCTAATGAGAACATGAACATATTCATTAATACATCTTCATGATGTATCTCCCACTGATGCGTGAGTTCATGAAACTCATGGAGATGCTGATCAGGGTTGTCCTCTTTACGCTCTCTAAATATGGGCAAATAATCACCACATTCATTTGGAGTAGGAACAACATTGGGAAAATCAAAAAACCTATGTGATTAATCCGAAAGAACTCTCTGATCAAAACATTGGGAAAACCAGGAACAACAGAGAAATTATAGGGAGCAAACCTTCAAGCTATGATTTTGTCCATTTCGAACCAGTGGAGTCTCCAATTGATCCTTTAACCATGGAGTCATCAGGTGAATGATATGAATAACGAGTGTGTCTGGTCTTTGTTCACCATCAAAGACCATATATGATTGTTGTGTCCTCCCAGGGGGCTCCAGGTGTAGCTAGATGCAGCCACACCGAAACAGTGGAGTCGGAACAGTGAAGTCACCAGGTTCAAGCTACAATCTTCAGTGGTTCTGATATCTGATGCACCTTCAGAATCATAAGCTCATTATCGTTCTCCCAGGGAAAAGTCTTAAATTTGTTACCTGGCAATGGCACTAGAAATGTTAGCACTAGAAGTCACCTCCTGATTGTGAGGGAGGTAATCCCAGTACCCATCAGAGTTTATATGTCATAGGTTGGTTTTATACGAGGTCAATGGGCGCAGACTCAAGACAGTACCACTTTAACTCAGAAAATAGGGACAGGCACGCACAAATAGGTGAGGTTTTGATTCAAATTCATTTAGTAAGTTGAGCTTAAGTATGAGCAGAGGGAAGACTTATCAATAAGGATGAATGATACTACTATGGGCATCAGTCCTTCCAGCAGCTCGAAGAGAAAAAAAACTCAATACTCAAGAGAAATATTGAGATCAAGATTCAGACATTAAAATATAGTGCAAGCAACAAAATTACAATAGCAGGATGATCAAACCTTCATCACCCTACAACTGCAACATATCGACTGGATATTCCATGCCTGAGCCATCCAATGTAAGAGGGAAAAGACAACATAGGAAACTGATTAAAACTAGTCGTGATGCCACTGTGATCAAACCTACATCACAACAACATAAATACCCTCGACTGGATCATTCATGCCCGAGTTTTATAACACAGTTGTTACAGAAAAATGGATAGGAAGATGACTTTCATTAAATAACAAGTCTCAAATATAGATATGTAACCAGAAGAACCAGAGATTCCTTAAAACTTTACAATGTGGGAGCCTATCTCAACCATCGGCCCTAACTAAAATAACAAAATTGCTTATATATACTAAAAATGTTACAACCACTAGGAGTGTGATTAGACCACTACATTAACATTTTCATTCAATGCCTACTTTGTCATATTGTGTATGCCTCCTCATGTCAGATGTGAGCCAGGCGCAGTTATGTGCTTTATAGGAAAATATGTCCATAAGGAAGCTTTGGATTGACAGTCTGCCTTTACGGCCACCCTCTACATGTTTTCCATTTATGTGGTGAGATAAGTTTTCAACCACCTCTCTCACTTTCATTAACAACCTGCATCGGGATTGAAACACGGCTTAATGCCAAGGGGTTGGCCTCACACTGCTCTTGGATAGGACACCATTTAAATGTGTGATTGCGGGGCTGCTCAAAGGTGGTTTGGGTTCACACTGCTTTTGAGCCCTCAATCCACCACCTTTTCCATGTATTACTTTTTCCAAACCACGGTTTCAATTGTGGGACCGCTTGAGAAAATTATCGCCTGAGCACGACGCGTCCCCGCATTGGACTGTGGTCATCGATCTTGTGATCTTGGGAGAGGATTTACGATCAGTGGCTCAAATCTTCCCTCTTCAGATCAATGGATCAGATCTTCCCTTTTCGAATCAGACGGATGAGATCCTCTTCGGGACTTCGGCCACTTCGGGCACTTTAGGATTTTGGGCACTTCGGCACTTCAGACCTTTTGCTCTTAACTCTACGCTTTGACGCTTCTTGTGCAAGTCGCGAACTTGGAAAACATGTTTTCCTTTACAAGTATATGTGATAAAACCATGTACCACTCGAGTATATCCATATGATAATTTTAACTTTTAATAAATTCAAATTACTTCATTAAAAATGGATTTCAAGGTGCTATAATGAATACTTACATAGAATTGAATTTTAAACTAAAATTCACTACAAGGTTACGATGTTGATTCCCAAGATTTCACTACAATTAACAACTACATAAATAGTTTAACTATCAGATAAATGGAATCTCTTTCCTAAGAAAACGTTTACTCAACAGTGCTCTAATATAATTATCAAATAGATGGGATTAATTTCCTAAGAAACTATTTACTCGACAATGGTATAATTTAACTATCAAATAGACGGGATCGATTTCTTGAGAAATTGTTTACCCAACAATGGTATCATTTTTTAAGGAATCGTTAACCAATCAGTGTTATTCGATTTCTCATAAATGGTTTACCAATAGTGCTATAATATCAATGCAATACATAATTCAATCACACAAATTTCCAAATGATTTGTCCAATAGATGGTTTACCAACTATGTTATAATATCAACGCAATACAAAATTCAATCCCACGAATTTCCAAGTAGTACACATAATATTATTTATTGGTTGTATCAACACAATACATGAACTTTATTGACTATATATATATATATATATAGAATGTCGTGGGTTTATTGATGTCGATGCAACGTTTACCATACATGTTCAATACATAGGTTTGATAACAATACTCATGCAAAACACTAGTATTCACTGCATCATGACTTAGTAGATTAACACCATATACCTTATGGCCTCCAATTTTATAAGAACTTGTTCACAAAACCTACATTACAGTTAAATGAGATCTGGATGAGTCTAATATATCCAACACAATATACAATACAGAGCATTGAGCTTGAGGAATACGATTTCGGCTTCAAATATATCCAACACAATACATAATACAAAATACTAAGCTTGAGGAATATTATTTTGACTTCATCAATACATTGTATCTAATATGCTTATGCCGAGAAATTACAGAGTTAGAAATTTGTCCTTCAACTCGTTTTTACTGTATATAATCTCTACTTTAGTTTACCTTGTATCAAGAAAAATTCAACTTCTAATTTGATAAATCCACAAGATTTTTAATTAAAAAATTCTTAAAAGAAATGAGAACATTTGTTTACTTTAAAGATAAGTATATGAACATGTAATACACACACACACACACACACACTGTAGATCATTTTTACCTTGATATTGAATGTTAATGTTGAGTTCCTCTTGTGTTTTCTTTGTACATTTTCAATATAAATGACGAGCTCAATTTCCACTTGCATTAGCTTTATCAATCATTGATATCCCACCAGTTGACCACCCTACCAACTCTTATGCATACTATCCTTCCCCAGGGACCCCCAAGCTACAATGGGTTGTATGAAAGGTACCAATCTAGAAAAATGATTGAAGAGTGAAGCTTCAAACTTGAGAGGAAATATCCACCTCTTGAACACTCTTAAATAGACCAAACTCTTTAACAATCACCAAAAGAATGTTAAGCATTATGACAATCATCCAACATTAGTGTGCAAAGTCTCATTGAGCCCTCTAGATCAAGCCTCCATTTATAGGCTTTGTGGCTCAAGCCACTTTTCCATCTCATGCATAAATGTATTTATTATTATTTATTACTTACCTATTATTCACTTACCCATGTGTCACTCACATGCACAAGTGCACAAGTAATTCCTTAATGAAAAAAATAGCACCTAACTACCACATTTCATATTTTCACTCCTAGATGTTCCATTCATCTCCTCCTCATTTCCTATTTGAGTGGGTGCACATGTAGTCACTCTTTAGGTATTTATTAGCTCTCTTTA
Organism: Picea abies; assembly: GCA_900067695.1. NCBI lineage: Eukaryota > Viridiplantae > Streptophyta > Pinopsida > Pinales > Pinaceae > Picea > Picea abies. Next base: position 13,375 of record CBVK0100069331.1, read on the forward strand.
ACAACTCACAAACCACTTTTCTTAGCATTGTTTCTGTCAGCGCACAATCAAGGAAGTTTTAGTTCAGTGGAAGAATACACTACCAGAGGATGCCACATGGGAGTCGGTTGTCGTTCTACAACAATTTCCTCATCTCAATCCTTAAGAACGGGGCTATTTTTTCAAGGTGGGGGGCATGTTAGATTCCTAACCTCCCTAACCCATCAAGTAGATAGAATAATATATTTTTCTATGTAATAAAGGTCAACATTAGAAAATAATGTCTATGTAACAATGTGAACATGTCTAGTGTAAGAAGACTTAATAGAAGGTTTCGCTTCTAGAAACATCTTCCTCTAGAATGTTCTCAGAAAGATTGAAATAGTATAAAGAGGAGTAGAAAGCATGGAAGATTTTTGTCTTGAGAATCATTTTATATTTGAGCTCTACTCTATTGGAGGTTTCCCCCTCGAAGAGGCAAGTGAACTTGGATTTCTATATAATAAAAGTATCATTTTTGGAATCAATTGTGTCATTTTGCTTATATTTTTCTCTTTCTACTGATACTTGTTATAACAATTATGTTTCTTCTCTACATAATAAATTTGGTAGCTTACAAGTGGTTTCAAAGCACTTTCCGCTACAAATTTTAGAAAAAACAATTCAGGCTAGAGACATGTACTATTGGTGTCTTTAAAGCACGGTGATTTGTCATTCAGCAGGTAAATATATGGTTGTGGAGGATTACACATAGGAAATACATTCGATTTCATGGGTTACTCAAAACTCACTATTTCACCTTGTTGGAAACCTATATAACCCTTATTGGTACCCCTTTGAGTAGTACCACATTAGACAATACAAGGACATTCACTCCCACATACCCTCGACTATATAGGGAGTCCCATAGGTCTCCTAAAACTAGTTATATATCATCTTATCGACCACCGGACTGTTATAGTAGCACCAAGAACAGGACTCGGGAAGAATACTCTCATGTACATGGGTAATTGAGTAGTACGGCCAAAGGTACGGTCACGCCTCCTTAGTTCGTGCCCTGAGAGAATGGGTGGAGTACTACTATTGGACCCTGCTAGTATGTCAAAGAGTTATAGAACAGGGAAAACCCTTATTTGTAGAACCCTCAAAACCCTAACCCTTGTTGTCAAAACAAAACAAAACAAACATAGAGGGAAATTTTGTCGCGCAACTTTGCCTCATGCATCGAGTTTGTGAAATTACTACACTATTTTAACTACTAAAAATTTGGGCATTTGGTCAATGTTGTAGGATTAATCGGTAAATGCGGGCATAAATAGATCTCCCTATATACACCTAGATCTAGAACAAAAACATAATAGAATATGATGCTTTCCCTGTAATGTCCCCCACCTCTTAGAGAGGTAATGAGGAGACTCAGTGACCTGGGCACCCCCACTAGGTCATAGTCTCACACTGAAAGGGGGGAAAAGTCAAGAAGTTAAAAGTTATATTTTTAAGTTGACTTAAGAAAGGAAAAGGAAAGGAGTAAAAGATAACTCAACAGAAGAATAGAAGATTAACCCTGGGAGTTAACCTAACTCA